>BSAI01000096.1:2316405-2363755 GCA_036245035.1 Adrianichthys oophorus | reverse complement strand
TGCGAGCTGCGAGCTGCGAGCTGCGAGCTGCGAGCTGCGAGCTGCGATGGCAAGTGATTGCAGCCAGATTCCCTTCTCAGCAGCCAAAGGTCCACACAGTGCTTTTATGGCTGCCTCCATCAGCTTGGGTCCAATGGAGGCCACACTCTCCAGCACCACACCTGAAACAAATTATTGAGACACACAGAAACCCACAAAGATCTACAAAAACAAAGAGGTCCCACTCTGACAGAAATAAAATACACAATATAAAGACAAACAAACCCAAATATGGCTGGGGCCGTAACAATTGTCATAAATCTAGGCTGATATTAAGTCGAGTGCACTGTTTTTGTGTGAAAAATTCTTCTACTGTCACAAAGCGAGCTTCTCACGTCAACTCTAAAGTTCCCAGATAACATATTTGAATTTGAATGCAAATTCCCTCTTCCTCCATTAAAACCAACACGGAATCAGGCATGTGGAGGACTTCTGAGCACATTCAAAGCAGGAGGCTGAGATAAGGAGTCTGCAGAAAGTGGCCACCTACGTTTATAGAACTGTCACATACTTTGGCACCACCATGCATGTATGCATATTCAAACTGTTGTCTTTGTTTTTAAATAGAAACAGTAAAACCTTCATTTGGATTTGAAACTATGTTACCTGTTTGATCACTTGTTTGGGACCAATTAGGTTTCATTACTCGATGGAAACTGACATTTTTTAAAGGTAAGAAAAAAATTACAGTTGAAAAGATTGAAACATTGTTTTAAAGGTAAAAGGGAAAGCTGGAGCAAACGCATCATGAAAAAGTACATTTTTGAGAGTCTAAAGAAACTTTTTTCCTAACAATTTTTACGTCGCTAAAATCTTTGAAATATCTCCTTTGATTTGAGTTTCTTTTTTTTTCTCCTTCTAATTTAGTCAATGTTATAGTTTGGTTAGGATTGAACAAATATCTGAGTAATCATTGAAAGAAAATATCAATTAATATAAACATCCTGTAAGAATGAATGCTCTTTTAGAGTCGGTCACCAAAAAGGAAGTAAAGACCACGGAGCTTTGGGGACTATTGACAGATTTTATTGCTGTCTGATACACTCAAAAAGTTCAATATTTTTCAGTAATTTCCAAAACTGAAATCATTCATTTATCTAGAACCACCAAACTCGTTTATGGTGAATTTGGAAGTGTGGTCTGGTGCCAAGTGGGGGTGTAACCATTCATTTTAACAACCGTTCGATTCATATCAGAAGTTATAGTTGACGATACAATTTATATTTGATCTTGGTTTATTTAGAACAAGTCCGTCCAGGACATCTTTAGCCAATTTTTTACATTTTAGCACACTTTTTCTGCCTTATTTTTATCTTTGGCTGCAGGATTCACTGCGAGCTGTTCTCTAAGGACTTCACCTATAATCTACACATCTGACAAAATAAATAAGGACTTTAAGGCTTCTTATGGCTCCAACTAATGAAGCAATACAGACAATCCTCCAGTTTGTTAATGTCACTGAAAGGCTCGCTAGAAATGACACCACACCTGTGAATGTAGCCAGTGTCCTCCACTGGCTGACTCTCAGCATTGGTCTGCCAGCTATCGGGTTGGCCATTTACATCCTGAAAAATGTCTCCAAAGGTTTGACTGAGTTTACATTTTCCAGCTTTTTTTGTTTGATTTTGTTATAAGGTTTTCTTGCGTGCTCTCTCTGCAGGTCAAACCAAAGTTCCCATGCAGGCCAAGTTCCTGTTGGTGTCTGACATCATCAGTTTTTTTGGTCGTCCCAACAAAGATCTTAGCTCTCAGGACTCTGCGCTCTGCTCCTCTGGTGCCACTGAATTCATCTTCTATTTCAGTGTCACTTCTAACATCACCATGATGTTTTTAATGGCCCAGGAGCACCACCTGCTGGTCACCTGCAGGCCGCTCCGTGTCTGCTGTAGCCACATCAGGCAGTCTCGTGTGATTGTGTTGTTAACGTGGGCTTCTCCCTTTGCCATCCTTGCTCTCGCCATGCTGAATTACCAACTCTGGTTTGCTGTGGCTCTGCTCGCTCCTTTCCCCTTCCTCCTCTTTTTTACAATGGATGGTTGGAGGTCCCTGCACTGCCTCAGCCACCCCAGCACAGAAAAGAAGAGAGCCGCATGGGGTATCAGTGTGATCCTGGTCAACTACACCTTCCTCTACTCTCCCTTCATCATCAGCATCCTCCTGGCAGCTCTGTCCCTCAATGGGCCTGTCTGCTACCTGGGACTTGTGTCTCACATGTTGCTCTATCTCAGCCCTCTGGTGGACCCATTTATTTATATATTCATGAACAAAGGGTTGAAAGAGGTGCTGAAGGCACTGCCTTGCTGCCAAAACGTACACACGCGGCAGAAAATGAGACCCACTGTCCCCACTGTGGCAGAAACTGTGCTCAAGCAGACAAAGCTTTGAAAATGGACGTCGTTGTTCCAACTCGGACTCAACTGCTCTTTTTATTTCTGTCAGAAAGGATTTGGAAGCTCCAAGAATGCTACAGAATATTGTAAAGATCTGAGAAGTTGTGTTTTCTTTTTTTCACTTTATGAAAGTTGATTGTGGCTTTTCTTCACTTTTTCAAACTCACTTTTTGTTAGTCATCTTGCTTCTCAAAATAGTTTTTTGTGTTACATACTGAATTAGGTTATTTATTGTAGATTTTTAGGATACTCTGGACAGGTTTGCAGTCTCACTAGTTACATGCACAGACCGCTAAAGAGGAAATTATTGTGACAGTGCATGCGCCATGGATAAGACAACAACATGTCTACAATTTGCAATCGGACATATCTATTAAAGATTGCCGCTGTGCAAGAATAGTCAGTTTGCAGTCTGCTGCTGTATGACTGGGGACGGTGGTTTTTATGAATTTAATAATTTTGATATATAAGGTAAATGCTAAATTTAAGCATATATTGATTTGTTAAGTTTAGGTACTGTAACTTTGACTGATTAAAAAAAAACTTGAAACATTTTGTTTGCTGACTTGCAGGCTTAACATGTTCCTTATTGACTGCAAGACCACAACTGCAGTACATGTATTAGATCTGAAGGTGGAGCTCCAGGGGTTTTTTAAGGAAAATGGAATTCAGTCGCTACAAACCAACTGTTGCATAAAGCAAAAAACAAAAAATCAGGCTTTTTCTGCATCATCAGACTGGGGGCAACGCCAGTGACAGAGTTCAAATTCAGGAGTTTGAGAACAAAACTTCACCAAAACTTCTTTGTTAGGTTGAAAAAGACTCCTTATATTAAATGGATGGTACAATAGGCACACTGTCAAACTTTGTTTTCTCTGGGTGCTACAGTCAGAGAACAGAGCCTCCAACTTTGATGTTTTGTCACTGTTAGACAATCCATCTATGGAAGAAATCACATTACTTTCTGGTTACACATGGACTGGATAGAGACTAATCAAATTGTGATGTTTTATAACAATCCCTTTAGTTATGAAATTCAGAAAGTAGGTTGCTGATTTCTAAACGTCAGGATACGGAGCTGAGGAGGCTTGGTGTTCGTCAAACTTGAAGAATGCTCTCAAATGCTTGGCCACATTGGAAAGGACCGATAACATATTGAGTTTCAGTTGTACGGTAAGTTTCATTTGTTTGTTGAAACCTCTAAGTAAGATGGATGTGGGTTTGAGAGGCTTCCTGGCTTCAGTCCTAGCTCTGCACTTTCAGAGTTTGTATGTTCTTTATTTCTTTAAGTGCTCTAGCTGAGAAACAGAAACATGCATGCCTGGCTGTTTGTCTGCTCTTTTCATGGACTATTAGACTTAAATAGATGGATGTAGAAATAAGCTTGCCAAGTCATACATTTAAAAAAAAAAGTTCTAGAAGCTACAAATTATTTATTTTTTAATGACAGGGTTAAATAATAATGGGCATGGAAATGATTTTAGAATTTTTTTTTTATTGGGGCGATCACCCACTTTTGCCCTTGAATATGAGTTTGCCCCTGAGTAATGTTAAATCTTACAGGGGTTCCAGACTACTGGTGTTCCAAACAGGGCACTTTATTTTCAGGGTGTACTTGTTGATTCAGGATTCTCATTTAAACAAGATTTTCAATGACATTTTAACACTTCTAATACTAAAATGGCAGGTGGAGCATTCAGTTTTCTTTTGGAACTAACTGCTTCTGTTCCAATAGCAAGGCCAATCTCAATCATTAAGTCAAATCCTTAAATCATTATTTTTTTCTTTTTTAAAGTTAAATCAGTGTTGGCCTCAGTGACCCTGAGTCAAACCTTTCATTTTGCTCCCATAGAACATTTTTTTTCATAAGAAAGTTGTTTCCTCACCTTGTTTACTGTAGATCTTTCCTGTGACTGCTGTCTTTACAGACAGTCTGTTTGTCTGTCTCTTTCCTGTCCTATCTGATCCCAAACTGCTCACAGCAGATGAACAAATGGTAGATTGTTCTGCTGAGGATTCTCCCTGTTCTTCTAGGAGTAGAATCCTCTGCAGTCACTCACTGGCAAACCCATAAAGGGTTATACCAAAACCTATTCAATAAAACTTGTTATAACAAATATATGCAATCAATAAAATACTTTATAATACATTAAATGGTTTCAGATGAATACATTTATAATGATTGTAATATTTTATTAATTTAATGTTTTCTTTGGTTTCTTTATAGAAAACAATCGTTATGGATTAAAATGAAAACATTGGATTCATAATATTTTTTCCAGTCCTAGTTTCCAGCAAAATCTGAAAAATGAAGATTTTCTTTGTGATACTGACAAATATTGACAGAAAAGTCTTGCACGTGCAAACTCAGACTAGTGGTTTGCACATGACCATCTTCAGAGAACTTGCATTTTTTTTTAAGACAGTAACGGCGTGAAACATTCTCATGAGAAAGTCAATGTTTACACTGTGGAAACTTCTACAGCCTGTGCTGTCTGTGGCTTTCGCTTCAGTTTGCATTCTCACACACATTAGAGGACAAAACACCGTCTTTACTATATGTTTATGTGCGTCTTTTCCACACAGGAAGTGCCCCGGAGGTTGCTGAAAAGTCAGAGAGAGGCAGGGTAAAAGGTTACAGCAGAGATCAGAAACGGTTATCCCGTCTATTAAAGCTTCTTGATTTTAAGGTGATGTGATATGATAATCAGAGGAGAACTGATGAGGGGAAAAAGAAAAAGAATGTAAAAAATATGCAAGCCATTTGTGAAAACTCAGTTTGAAAGAAGAAATTCTAAAGAATTTCATGATGGATGTTTGGAAAATCGATGCTCAAGTGACAATTTAATGAGCGATAAGATCAGAAGTTTTTAGTCATTATTCAGTCAAATCAAACAGCTTTTTTATGTGAGCTCACAGATACGATCAGCAATGAATCACAACACCTGCTTCTGCTTGCATACGGCCTAACTTTACAGCGGCTGGTTCATCTGTCCATAACGAAGGCTGCAGTTCATTATCACACCTTTCATCATCTTTTCTCATTCTGCCAGCGGTAAGCATTTACCTCGGCCTGTCTTTAACACTTAGAGGACAGCTTCATGAAAGAAAAGCATTTTTTTAAATAATCTGACAAAGGTGAGCAACCTAAGATCTGTAAAAGGCGGAGCTGACTTAGCTTTATCAAAGCTGTTGATGGACATAATTTAGATATTAATTGTCATATGCGATGCAAAAACATTTACTAGTATTTTATGTTCTCATTTTGTCATTTAAAACAATTGTTAATAATAAATGGAGTTGAGAATAATTGTTCTTCCAAAAATGGAAATAATTAAATATCCAAATTAAGTCCACAATGCTAGCCACTAAAGCACAGGATTTCCTGCAGTTTTCTTTTCTTACGTTTTTCTCAAGGTTTGTTGGGGAGTTTAGCAAAAAACTCTTTTTAGAAACTTATTGTTTGCTTTTTCTAATGGAGGGGTTGAGAGACTCACTTCAATGAAAAATAACATTTCTGAGCATTCTAACCATTCTGATGCATCCACTTGTAGACAAATAGATCCATGTATGCTTATCTTGTCCAAACTGGTATCTCAATAATGAATGGCTGGACAGCTCTGTATTGCTCGCTATTTTTGTTGCACCGCTAATGTTAGATTGGGGATGTGAAGGAATAGGCTAGCAGGAGAGAGCGTAAATAAAGGAATGATGGGAAATTAGAGCAGGCTCACTCTGCTCCAACTCAGATGGAAATTTCTGAAAAATTCTTGCCGCTCTGTAGAAACTATGCCCAGAAAAATGACAGTTTTAATGATTTTGCCTAAAATCATAATTAAAAGACCAATGGCAATACTTTGAAAATCGATCAAAAGATGATCGGAGTTTAAAACCGATCCTGTTAGAATCCTATCTGGGACTAATGGGAGATCCCAATTTATAGCTCATGGGTAACATTATAGCATCAATATTTCCATGTCTCAGGAATAACATGACAAAATCATATCAGTATCATATCACCTGCTTCCTCCTTGACCCGGCATGGTGGCTTTAAGGCTGCTACGGTGCATGACGTCTGTATTAAAAAAGAGATGGAATTTGATTACACTTTCTGTGAAATTATGTGCATCTTTCTAACATGTTTCTTTTTTAAATTATTTATATCATTTGGATTGTATATTGTCAGTTTTTCCTGTTTCAGAGTGAAAAATAATGTTATGAAGCAAAGTTTGAAGGGAAAGGCCATGCCCCCAAATTCCTGAGACCAATTCTTCCAATGCACTAACAGGTTTAGTTAAACCTGTAAACCAGCTCATTCATTCGTGCTTTGGAACACTACAAGTTGCAGCTTAAAGGATTGTTGTCCAAAAGTTGCCTTTTATACACAGTGACAGCAACAGGAAAACAAAGGCGAAAATCTCATCCCTTCTTTGTGTACTCTGTCAGGCGTATTTATTATTTGGATAGGATTTGCATTTGTGCATCTAAGAAGGATGCTAGAACTTCTCAACATTCAGTGTTTTTCTGTTTATTTAATTTACTGATCTCCTTTATCCCATCAAAAGGATTATTTTTTTAGCTCTTCCTGATTAAGCAAAACTGGGATCGAAAGGGTCAAAGAGTCGAAAGACTGAATAATCATTGCGTAAGCTCTTTGTCTTTGTGCTTCCCAAATCAGAACAATTGCTAATAACATAATTCTAGGCTGGAAAAAGCTAGATTTGGCAAAGCATTGTATCAATGTTTTCCCACAGACAGCAAAGAATGGGAACAAACTTTGGACTTTTGGCTCCACTGTCAGTTTGAGATGTCAGATATCGATTGTTTTATTTTATATTAAAAAGGGCCAAAATAGTTTGGATTGAGATTTTTGATGACTGATTAATTAAAGCTGCATTTTTCTCTTTTTTGTTTCATGAGTTTTTCACATAATAGGTATTCTGTAGAACACAGGAGCCAACATTATTTACCAATCTGGAGATAAGAAATGCTCACACATGTCCCTGAATATGAATCCAAAAAACCTATTGACTCACTTATTCAATTCGATGTAGTTATAATAATTATGATGAATAGGTAATAATAACATTATAGAATTGAAAAAATCTATTTTGAGAAATGTGTTCTCATAAAAGTATAAACAAAAGAATGAAAATAATTCAAGCCTACTCAGCAATTTTCCAATAACTAAATGTAGTTTTTGGAATTTTGGATTCAGATTCACCAGTTAGTCGAGACTGTGAGTAAAAATGAAGAAGTGCTTTTTTTAACTTGCCTTTCAAAATCTCTCATGCTTGACTTGTTTTCAGCCATTGTATTTTGTCATTTCTGCCACATTCTAAGAGAAATTACCATTGCTATTCAAGTTATAACTGTCAAATAAAACAGCGCAGACTGTGTTAACAAATGTGTTCCTTTTTTTCCCTCTTCTTTAAAGTTCCAAACAAAACTCCTCTGATTTGAACATGGGAAACTGGATGTTTGTTTACGGTGTGATGGGGGCTTCATGGAAGGAGGAGGCTGAAGCTTATTCAGAGAAGCTCCATGCCTTGGGACTAAACCACAAGAAAAAACAAACTGTCCTTGGACCAGGTTCTTGGACAATTGTCCTGAGATATTCTGCCATCCCAACGGACGTGCAAACAATGAAGTGTGGAGACTGCTGGAGGCAAAAGAAAAACAAAGTCATCTGCCAACCACTCCATAACAGGACTTTACGTTTCTTACCTTCACTTCCAGTGTGTGCTGTTTGAATTTTGTGGTAAACATTTGAAGCTTTTAACTTCTTTTTAGTTTAGGCTGCTTGATTTGAACAAAACCAGAACGCAGAAGCTTGACATGTGACCTGGGACACTTGTTTTTGCTTCTCTTCCTGTCAGACATTTGGAGCAACCTGCAATTACCAAAGGTTTTTGCTTCTAAGAAAATATTGGAGACAGGTTTCATGAATTCCTGATAACTGCTTTGTCAAAAGTCGGGTTTTACTTCAAAAACACATGAATTCATTGCATGGTTTATGGTTTTATTTATTAGAGACGACTGTGTGGTGTTGGGGTGAATAAATCATTTATTTTGTTTTATTAGAGCTCAATTTTCTGCATTATTAAATAGACCTACTTTTTTGATTGGCTAGAAAAGGGGCTGGTTAGCACTCTCGCCTCACAACGAGAAGGCCCTGGTTCAAATCCCAGCTGGCTCTCTTCTGTGTGGAATATGAATGTTCTCCCCATGCATTAGTGGGTTTTCTCCAGGCACTCCGGCTTCCTCCCACAGTCCTGCTGTGGGAGGAAGCTTCATGGGTTAATTGGTGTCTCTAGATTGCCCCTGGATGTGCATGTGAGTGTGTGGCCCTGTAACAGACTAGCGACCTGTACCCTGCCTTCGCCCAACTGCTGCAAGGACAGGCTCCAGCAACACTATGACGACCAAAAGGGATTCAGCAGGTTTGATGGATGGATGGATAGATGGATAGATGGATAGATGTTGTTAAGATGAGCACAGCAAAACCGCTCACTCAGGCCTTTGCCCGTTATACTCAATTTCTACCTTTGAAAACTCTATAGGTCATATCTGAGATTCCTTGTCAGGTTTGTGTATGTCTGTGTTGTTCTTTTGAACAAACTTAATCAAAAAACATTCAGTTTTAATATGGATGTGTTTGTGTTTCCATTGCAAAACCTCCAAAGCTGAGTAAAAAACGTCCTCATTTTTTTGAGGATGACCTTGAATGCCTCTTTTTGTTTTTTAAATGTTTTTTTTTTCCTTTTGAATTAGAGCAAACAGGACTGGTTTGAGAACATTCATGTTTGAACTCACGACAATTCCACAACACAACAAACACATTTAGTGGTCTCAACAATAGAAACTTCTAGAACCAAACGAGAAAGCAGTTGAAATATTGGATAGAACTTCTTTCCATTAGATACAGGAAATGGTAATAAAAATAAAACTTCCTATGGATTCTTATCCTTTATTTTTACACATTAACTTTATTACTTGTGTTCAATTTTCAATCAGAGTTCATTATTAACTCCAGGAGGTTTAGTTTTTCTTTCACTCCATGAAACAGTTCCAACATTTTACTCTGTGAGTGTCTTTCACATTTACCGCTTGAAAACATGTCCTGAGTCTGTTAGACTGTTTCGTCTGTTGTCTTCATCTTCTAATCATGTTGTGCTTCTGCTTGGGTGTATCTTCCTGATTTGGGAAATATGTCCTGCACAGATGGCTATCTCCGTATCTCGCTTAGATGTATGTGTTTCATTAAAATTGTCTGCCCTGGGGAAAAAAGAATTTGCTTGAAAAATCTGATGAAGACGTTTTCACTTCCTGCTAAAACAATTGCAAGACTCTCTGTCTTCCTGAAATGTTTCTGTTCTTAATTCTCAGTTGGCCTTTAAATAAATGAAAATGGATTAAAATAGTCAAGAAAACTGAAAATAAATATACATAAAACATTGATTACCTGTTGAGAAATGTGCAAAAGGAGTTAATGCAAACGATATAGAAGAAGCACAAATCATTTGGGGATTTAAAAAATCTTCCAGATCTTGGAAAGTTCTGCGTTTCTGTGAAGTGCAGCAGACACTGGATAAAGAATCGCCCTGGAAACCTGAAACAAGGAAGTGGGCCGGCATGTCTGAGTTGCTGGTTCCTCCCGACATGTTTTTCTGACTCCCTGCCTGCAGGAAACAAAGAGCTTGGAATAAGCTAGAACAAAGGGATGCGAGACCTGCATGTGTTTACCTGCACTTTCCTATGAATACTTCACATGTTGTTTTTTTTTTAACCTTCTCTGTGCCCAAAAGTTTGGGTTCCTGCCTTTGTACAGAGGAAGGAAGAAATGCTCAGTATACAGAGAAGTTGAACGGATTTCAGCTGATAAGCAGACAGCAGGACCTGTCAGGATGTATGGGCAAAAATGTTCAGAGGAGCTTAAAGACAGCCTCTGCCAACATTCTTTTGGGCAGTTCCCTCTGATCTTTGAGCTTCTATCTAATCTGAAATTATTAGAAAATGGTATGATTGCATACACAGCTTTTAAGAAAATGATTTCAGGCCAATTCAATATTTTTTATGGGTTCTGACTTCAGTAAAGGCTCATTTACAGACATTTAAAACAAGATCGAAAATAAATTTCTGAAGATTGTATAAACCCTGTATTTTTACATTTTTATCTCAAACATGGGTAAAGATAAGTTGAGGTAGACGTTCATGTGGCCATTTGAGCTTATTTTATCATAAGATAGAGATTAAAAGAAAAACATTCAGTTTCCAAACATTTCTCTGAATTTCAAAATTTCATCAATTTTCATCAATTAAAAAGTTTATTGAATGAATGAATGTCATTTTTTTAGGATTGATCAGAACCTCCTACTGTCCAGTTCCACAGGTAATGGTGCTAATCTAAGTCATTACTGTTTAGGAATCATGAAGAATTGGGGGATACTTTAGCATTTCAGAAATAATGTGGTAACTGGGGGAAAAATAAGGAAATGAAGTATTATTGATCATATGAGTTATTTTTTTTACAGGGTTTAACTGTGAAGAGCTTCCTGGTTCCAATATTTAGCTTCAATCCCCTGTTTTGGCCTAATGAGATGTAGATTTGTTAGCTTAGATCTTCACCTCAAAGGATGGCTTCTTGTAGAACTGTTGGGTACTGTACTTTTATCACCCCCCCACACACACACACACACTCCAAAGATGCACTGCTCAGCATTGGTTTGTAAAGATTTATTTACTAAATGTGATCCTGTCAACAGCAGGTTGACAACGACAAATGAAAGCAGCAACTCTTTTAAAGCTGAGTGACGTGTTGGACAGCCAGACAACCATGTTGCATTAAGAGCAAGGAAAGTGAGCGCTTCAGAGAGTGGAAGGATGGCTGCGTTCTCCAAGCCACTCAGCCAATAAGGCCTTCTTTGAAATGTTCTGAAATGTTCAGCGGGGTTGTGAGTTTTACCAAGCAAGTTAGCTTAGCCAAGCAATAATAGAGCCCTGAATCTAAAAGCAGGGTCGGTAACAAAGATGATCTTATCAAGAAAGGTGCATGAGCCAAGATCCAGAAGGTTGAGCAGGGGTTCAAAACAAGAACTTAGCAGAAGCAGACATGAAGAAACTCAGAACCTCAACTGTCTGAAGGAGAGCAACTGGACTGAGTTTGCAGATAAAAACACAAATGAAACCAATGACACTGAGAGCCCAACAGGCAGAGAAAGATGGGCACATCATTGGCAGGAAAAGCTTCCCAAACCAAAACGTCGAGAACTAGGAGTATTGCAGCGTATTGTGTTAAAGCTGGGCATGTGAAGTCCAGTTACTTTGTGAGGACACTTAACTCTGCAGCTTTTGTTAGACACATCAGGAGACAGAGAGGACGAAAATGTTGTGTTGCTGTTTTTTCTGTCCAAGTGAAAAGGAGGACATGCGTCACAATACAACAAACAAAACCTGGAGTACGGCAACAAAGGTGGAGCTGAAGCTTTGAAACCTGTTTATTATGCAACCAGGAAGAAATGGCATTAAAGTCCTTTAAACACAGATTAGGCTCAAAAGTAAAAATAAGAAGAATTTGTTTGATCAAGTGCACAAAATTAAGGAATCTTTTAAAAAGTAATTATTGGGAATATATTTTTGAGGGCACACATACAAGTTTTAACAATCTGCTTTGTTTGAATTTGCTTGAATTTCGATTTAATAGGTATTTGTTAGAATCATTGGGGAAAGCGATAGCTTCTTGAACTACTTTTTGCATTAAATAAAATAGCTGCATTATTTAAACATTACATTTAAATAAAAATATTCAGTCTCAGAAAAGGTTTTTTTATATATATTACAGGTACAAAAAAAATGATGTTTAAAATGGAACACATGAGAACAAATGAAGAAAAAAAATCTATTAAGATATGAAGTAAAAATGCATAGTTTCCCTCAAATCCAAGTCTTGACCTTGATATCCTGTCTTGACCAAATGGATTTGGAGAAAGTGGTAGACTGGATATCATCTCCACAAAGACCGCTTTACTGACCCACTCACACATGAGGACAGAACTGAGGGAAGACTGAAGACTGAGAACAGCCTGTGTCTAAACATCCTTTAATTAAATCCTTTGATGCTGCTAAATGGTCTTGAACTAAACAGAGTATTGGCTGCAAACCAATCCAAACAATAAAACCCACACAGACACACACACACTTAAGCTCTGGAAGCCAAAATAAAAGTCAACAACTGAAAACTTAATAAGTATATCAAAATGTTATTTTGGTATTTTTAAAAAAAAGGAAGAATATAATAATAAAAAAACAAACATGGAGTTTAAATATAAGAGGTGTTGCTGAAGGTACTGAACATTTATGAAAGTTTTTCGCAACAAAACATTAGAAAAATAACTGAACTCAAAAGTTTAGTCACCTATAATCATTTGCATTTCAGTAATTTCTGTGTACAGGTTATCTTTGGTCTTTGTGTTATCTGATAATCCAATCCGAGCACAGAATGATCCAGTTTCCACGCACACATCAGCTTCAAAATCTTGAAGATTCTGCCGATGTTTCCCATGGAGCAGTGACAGTTGTATTTGTGACCGTAACATTTAACCAAAATACTTTCACTTTCAAAATAAGTTGATATTCATTAAATGAATCCACATTTCTAGGCCGTTAAAATGCTTTTGTCTAATTTTTTTTCATTCTCAAAAGTAAAATTGATCAAAATCTTTGACTGGTTGGCGGTTGTGGTATTTTGTTGTTGTGGGCAAAGAAAAACTGCTGCCCATTAATCTTTAAGGTTGATTTACATTTATCATCTCTAATGCCTTGGCCCCTAACCATCGTTTTCTTCAGATAGAAAGTCCAATGTGGTTATAAAAGTTCAAAGAAAGATACAGAGTCCAAAAAGTGAGAATAAGATCAGTATGCTTTAATAAGATATCAGTGCAGAAACACAAACTTCTTATTGGGTTAAAGTTCCCATATAGTAATAACAATGATAACAATATATTATAATAGAATCAATATGAATTTTAGCATATTTAAACAAATCTGAATGAGCTAGTATAACTGTAATGTTTGACAAAAACAACAGAATACAAGTAGTTGAACATGGATCCCATGAGGAGTAATAAAAACTGTCATTCTGTGAGATAAAAAAAAAGCTTGATACTGATATTGATTTGACACAGGAAGGGCAAATGGTGCAGTGATTTGTCACTTTAGCTTTTTGGGAAAACCCCTTCAAGCAGCACAGTATGTTGAGCACTAGTGAATTTATGGTTTAAACGGAGCATTGAAGCCCTGCCTACTTTTAGCTTGATCTCCTGTAACATTAAGGGGACGCTACCATTATTAGTGTTTCTGACTTGGACAGCAATAGTTTGGCAAATATTTATTCTAACTAAAAGTACATTTATCTGGCCATAGCAGCAGAATCTGACAAATCTTGCAAGACTTCTCTGGTCTGGATTTATTGTTTTTTTTAATCGACTTCCGTTCAGCGAACTTTTTTCACATACATTATTGCAGCTCGTTGCTCAAGTCGCAAAAACAATCCATCACTTCTTCAATCACTGTGCTTGGTTGTAGTCCATCTTTGGTCTCCAAGATATTTAATCTTAGTAGTTGGACAATATTGCACTCTTAAGTTATTTAATTGCAACTTTTAGAAAAATGTGATAAGGTGCTTTTTCGATAATGTATTTTTTTATTAATTCTGAAAAAAATCTAAGATATACTAAGCATAAATCTTTTAAACTTTCTGGCCTTTTTTTTTTATTTTAAAGGATGCTCTAACATAAAATCCAGTCATTTTAGGGAAATAAATAGATTTTGGTTAAACAAAGTGAGGAGAAATATGCATGGTGCATGAGTGAACAAGCTTTAGTTTCAATCTCAATCTATGAATTATTTAAAAGCTGTAATCATTCAGAAGGACGCCCCACCCTGGCTTTAAGTCTTTTCTTTAAACTGTACCATTAATATCACAAAAAAGTGTAAAGAATTTTATAATATTGAAGCAAAAAAAGAAAAAAAAAATCAAGCTTTGATTAAGGAGTTTAACTTTATTCACACTTTAAATTTTACCCTGATAAATCTAAAGTTAAAAATTTCAGGTAAGAGTTTGTCATCTGACTCATAAGTAAATATGTTTTAATAATCCCAAATGATGTACTGTCTTACAGTTTGAGGCCTTGTTGTTTTACAATTATATATTTGGGACCTCGGTGCAAAGCAAAAATACCCGATAATGCAAACTTTCATTTTTTGATAAACCAGACTTTCCTGTTTTGTTGAGAACATCATAAAAATAAAATCACATTATTACAAATGCTTGCTTTCATTTAAGAGACCACCTTGTCTCTTACGTTTTTAAATAAACTTTGAAAATAAAGTATTTTATTTTGTCATTAAAGTTTACTGCAATAACCTCACATGCACACTTTAAAGGCAAACAACAGAAAAATAGAGCCTCCCTATTTTTAATGATCAGTCAAACCATTTCTTGCTAATCCTAAAAGCCCACAAGCAGCATCATCAGTCAGGTGATGAGCTGAAAAATCCAACTTAAACTTTACACCAAGTGAGAGTCATCATCTCCACCAGGTCTGTGTTCATTCTACAAGATGAGTCTGCTTGAGCTCTCAAAGGAGCTAAAATGAAGATGGAAGAAGGTTAGACATCTAAAAACCCAATAGGCTTTCATCAGAACTCAAATTGGGTAAAGCTTCAGAATATTTTCAAACCACCTTTAAATTTTTTTTTCTTCTACCATTAAAATTAAAGCTAAAAACCACAGAGGATTTGGACTTTTAGGGGGAAGTTTGAACACAGTAAGATGAGATAAAATGTTAAGATAAAAATAGACTCTGGTTTTTTTTTTGTTTTTTTGTTTTTTTTTAAAGGGTATCATCTAAAAGTGGTGAGAAACACACTGTGCACTTGAAGGGTGAATTCTGTCTGTTCAGTATGTGAAGTCATGATAAGGCACATTTTATGGATTCAAAGGAAACGAAACAGAAAAACAGAAAACGTCAAAATTCAGTGTTTGTGGATCCGAGATAAGTCATAAAAGTTTTAAAAACAACACATGCATGGTCTATAAAGCACCATCGCCTTTATTTTTATATATGCAAACTTGAAAATGATGCGATTTTGTTGCAACTTCACCTGCCTTACAATATTCAATATGCTACATATCGGAAAGTGAAACTTGTAAAATTGATATTTGTCTTTTTTTAGTCTAAACTTTTTTTCTTTTTGCTATTTTAAAGCAAGAACAACAACAGTACTGGCCAGCCAACATATTCAGTAGATATTTTACGATGAAAAGTAAGGGGGAAAAAGCCACTATCACAGAAACTCGTTTTCTCTGATCAAACAGCATCTACTGGAGGGGGGGGGGGACGAAGTACCAGGACACAAACACTTACAATACTATTTTCAACTTTAACTCTTTTTTCAAAATACATCACGTGTACAAAACTCTGAAGCTCATACTGAAAGTGGTCACTGCTTAAAGGCAAATTTAGTTCAAGAAAAAAAAAAAGTTTCAGATTTTAAGAAAATTGGTAGGATTAAGTTTCACCATTTTAGTTATCTCGGTGAAAATGTATTCCTTCTTTGCCGAATTATTAACAGCTATAGTGAGAATCTGTACCAAAGCCCTCCGGTATTGGCAGCCACTGATGATGAGTGCAAAAACTGGCCATGTTCTGTGAGATTAACACAATTACAAACCTAAACTCAATTTTTAGATGACTTCACAGGCTTCAGTGACATTTAAGAGGAAAATCTAGATGAATGTGTAACTGTCCTGCTGTTTCCTTGATGTTGGTGAGTGGTGACTGCAGGGGAAAAAGTGTCCATCGTTTGGAGGAGCGGTTCAGGTAGCTCAGGGGTCCGCAACCTGAGGCTCTGGAGCCACGTATGGCTCTTTTATTCCTATACTGTGGCTCTTTGGCTTTAAGGAAAATGCTAACAACTTGAATAAATATTACATTAGTTAGTTGACAGAAAATGCCATGTTTGTCTTGGGTTTCTTGCACTTTTAATTTAAGTAAATCTGCTGCAGCAGGAGGATCTTATTTGACACAGGATGTACTTTATTTTGAAAGGAACTTTTTTGTGAAGTTGAAGTTGTTGTGTACAGACAAACATAACACTTTTATAATTCATGTATTGTAAATATTCAAAAGCTAAAATCTGTTTTAATGGCAACAAACACAAAAATAAAGGATTTGGCGGCTTTTAGTCGGTAAGAACCTGCATGGACTAAATGGTTCTTTTGGTGTTAAAAGTTGCAGACCCCTGAGATAGCTCCTTTTTATTGGCTCTGCACACAGTTGAATAATGTAACGCACTTGAATTTCTAAAAAATGATCAAATTGTGTCACAAAAGTTTTATTTTTAAACCAAAGATGAAGATAAGCCACCAAAGTGATGCTACTGAAACTAGTTGACTTCACTGACTTAAAAAGAAGCAGTGTGGAAAAAGAAATCTGTATAGAGGCAGCTCTGCAGAGATTTTGCGGGTTTGCATCCGTGGATGCAGGTTCCCCATCATCTCTCCCTTGTGTGCACCACTCCTATTTATTCTCTTCTGTTTTAATGCAAAGTGTGTGTGCATAAGCCCATTCAATGCAGGAGCTCTAACAGTGTGTGCAGGTCACATTCTTTTGTAAAAGCTTGAGTTCAGTGAATGGATGCAAGCTAAAAATAAAATAAACTAAATATGTAAATACCCAGTAATCACAACAACAACATATTCTAACTGAACACAACTTTAGACAAACATGTAAAAATAAAAGATTTTTTTAAAAGTGAAAAGAAATCCCCTCCAAAACTACTATTCCGATACGTAACGAACATATGTTGCAAACATACAAACAAACATACGCTGTCAGATTTTAATATGTAAAAGAGCAGACTGAGATGCTTTGATGAAGATGAGACCGATTTGAAGAAACTGGCGTGTGTGTGTGTGTGGAAGAGGCTCGAGCTACAGGCTGGGTATCATTGCGCTGATTCTCCTCACTTCAAGATTTTCAAAATAAAACCAATTTTGAGACTCTAAAGAAGTATTTTACTATAAGCAGATTTTCAAGGACCAACAAATGTTGGATCAAACAGTGAAGTAATAAATCCTCTACATTATAATATAAGGGTTACATAGTTTAAGATATAAATGTAACATGTTTGTGCTCCTTTGAAGCTGCAGTGTTATGTGATAAATCTCAGGTACAATTCAGTTAATTATGGCTTTCATTTCTAGCATCTAATGATCCAAATTAAAAACTATATTAGTCAAAGAAGGAAAAATAAAAAGTGAAATCTTAACTAGCGTCAAAGTAGTTCAAGTAATTATTCCTATTGGCCCAGTTGTCACATTTAGCCACTCTTTAAAGTGCTCCAGTCCTCCATATTGCACCATATTTGTCCTCTTTGGGAATGAACAGAATTGTTTTTCTCTCTTTCTTTTCCAAATGGCTTCCTTTCAGAGCCAATCACGATACCCAGCTCTGGCTTGAGGCTCTGCCTAGAACCTACAAAACAAGGCTGCATTCTCTTCATGTTGGTGAAATATACATTAGAGAACACAGTATTTCTGTTAGTGTGGAGACTGTTGAGTTATTTTTTATTTTTAGCTGAATGCTTTGGCCGGTTGACAAAAGGAGCTGCATATGCTGTACAGCCTCAGCAGGAATCAACTGCAGGTTGTGGTGCAGCAGGCGGCGAGTTTAAGGCGGAGCTGGCCTTAAAGTAGATTGACTAATCCCACACCACAACACAGCGTTATTCTCAGCATCTATTCACGAACAGAAATTCACGAAATCCCAGACATCCAAGTGTCGGGACTCTTCAACGTGTGACCCAGGTGACAGTAATGTTATGTTATCTGTCACATATCCAGCACTGACCTTTATTTTTCCACCTATTGACACACGTGTTCTGCATATGGTGTATATGGGTTATCGGATGTGGTAATCTCAATGCCGGACGGCTCCTCTACTATGGTCAACCTGCTTCTGGATGATCAAGTTCTGAGATAAAGTAGTGTAAGTAGCTTGAACCCTGACTGCAATGCAGGTTGAAAACGTTTATCGAGGCAACTACAGAAGAGACGGGAAACGGGCTACATAAGGCAGGATCTGGTCATGAATACCACAGTCTACAGGTAGCTAGGCATACAGGGCTCTGGAAAGGCCCAAAGGTACGAAGGTAAAGAACGACTTTCGTCACTGGCTGCATGTTGAGACTCAGGGCTGAGAGCAACTCCAGGTCTATGTCAGGGTTGGGATCTGGGGCTCTAGGTGGCCTGATCCAGGGCTCGCAAGAGGTCACAGCCCTGGAGGAGGTGCAGGCACCCCTGCAGCGGGGCGTTGACCTCGCAGTCGTAACGAGTCAACTGGGGCAGGAAGGTGGGCTTGAATGAAGGTCCCAGCAAACGGCTTGCTATCCCTGAAAAAAAATAAGAAAAAAAGTCAATTTATATAAACAGTCCTTTAAAACAATCTTCCTATTTTTGTATTTTTGAAGTTGGAAACTGTGAGACTTCACAATTAAAAGCAGGAATGAAGCAGTAATTTAGTAGAGCTTGGCCATGTTCTGGCTTGCTGAGAAATTTGAGCTCACCCTCTGTCTTGCTTGAAGACTGCATGTTGTACTCCGAGTAACTGCTGCTCTTTTGGGCAAACCCTTTTCCGTTTGCTCCGTTTCCCCCGCTCCCTGTGTACTGGGACTTCCTGTGTTGTCGCAGGGTGCGTATAAACGGATACATGCTGCCTGGCATCACTGTCCCCATTGCAGACTCTGTGACAGAACAACATGATGTGACAAGAGGCAACGACCAACAACAGACAAATGAACAAAGATCAACAGTACCTGTCAGTGATCCTGCACTGAGGGAACAATCCATGCAGCTGTCATCCCTCATCTTCTTCCATAGAATTTCTGCTGGCTTCATTTCACCCTGAAACAGAATTTTGAACATAAATACGCTAACACGGCTAACGTGTAGCAGTGTCAGACAGTTTTTGTGTTGGTTTTTTTATACGTTACTAACAAGGTTATTAAAGTTAGACTGGCTGAAGTATCTCTGACTCGTTAGTCACACTTAATGCGCCTCATAGTTCGGTGCGCCTTATTTATAACATCATTTTGAAGACCATACATTGGCGATATAATCAGGTATAGAGTGGAAAACACAATCATTTTGATCTCAAACTTTTTTAAATAAAAAATAATGTTTACATAAATTTAACATTTGTGGTTCTAAATAAAATGCATCTCGTAAAGGAGGAGCGGATTTTGACCAACAAAGATTAGGTTTTTATTCGTAAAAAATTGCATTTTTTTTTTCTCAAATAGAGTCAAAGCGACGACAAAATAATGACCGAAGGGTGTCTAACTAGAGCACAAAGTCAGAAACACTGTGTTTTTTATGGTTTATAGGAGAAACTCACCACAGTCATCTGGTTGAAGGACCGCTTGATACTGCTGCCCACGCCTGCTTTAGGACTCATGTCTTTGTATGCTTGCACAAAATTTTCAATTGATCTAAACAATAAAAAAGAGAAATGGTGAAAAACCATATAAAAGGGAATACGCAAAATGGCACATGCGTAATTGCACTTTCTAATTTTTTTCTTTGCGAGAAGCCTTGCAAAAGGCACCATAACGCCTAAACATTCCTTAGTGTTAATAAAGCTTTCAACATTTCTGAGAACTGCAATGCCATGAAAAGCCTTCATTATTTTTTTCTGTTTTGCTTCCGAGGAGAAAGGCCTCCACCTAATCTTTAAAAACATCTTTTATCTTTTAGATCTTTTAGACCTGCTGGATTTTCCCTGCTCATTTTTTCCGCCTTGCATCTGCTTAACTTGAATCGATGGATCACTCAGGTAAAGAAAAAAAAGCAAATGCATCAAAGTATAAAGCTGTGTTTGCACATGCTCATTTGGGGATGATTTCTTGTCAACGTTTTGTGTAATTTTGTCAAAATTTTAACGGACACTTTTCACAACATGGTGAGATTTTTTTGAGAACTCAAACTCCTTTCTGCCAACATGTTTGGAGTAGACTCATCCTGGTTCTTTGTTTCAGGTTGTTTCCAAAAAAAAGTATTTAATATTGATTTAGTGAGCTCTGAAGACTGGAAAATTCTAATGTCTAGGAAGCAAAAAGTAGAGTATAATGAGACAACTAAAACTTTCTGTTGTATTTTTATAGTGTCATAATTACCTCGGTTTCTGCATGAGATATGATGCATTTTGCTGGCAGGACGGCCGTTCCTCTGGTAAATTATCCATCAGACAGGCCTTTGGTATCCGTGTCGATTGCTGGTAAGTTATTAATGGATCAGGAGGCCACTGCATGGAAGACAGAGGGCTGCTGGCTGGGGCATGGTACGGTGGAGTCTGCATGCGGCCCATCATGTATGAGCTCTCCCTGGCGTCCACAGTACTCTGACCAGAGTCTCTCCTCTCCCTGGTGGCCCAGGACAATTGTGGCTCGGGCCGATAGCAGCCTTGCGGCTGAGGGGGAGAGGTCAGTGGCTGGAAGAGGCTTGCAATGTCACTGAAGTTCTGCTGGATGTTCAGTTTGCTGCCGTTGGCCATGGATCCAGCTCCTCCGGAGCTGTCCAGAGGTTCAGGCTCGGGAATGATTGGATTCAGCTGGAAGTCCTCTCCGTCCATCGGGATATAAGGAGCCAAGGTCTCCAGATCCAAATCACTCAAGTCTCTCTGAAAGAAAAAAAGGAAAACTAATTCAGTACAAGTTGTTATTGCACTCATCACTGTTTGGTCACATTGACTTTCAGAAATATTGTTGACTTGTGAAATTTGAAATCACAAAGTAAAAGTCTTTGAAATAAAAACATAACACATAGAAACACACAATTGGTCAATTTGTTAACATTTTTAAGGATATTAGACCATTTTGTCCTCAACAATATACATATTTCAGCACAAAATGAGAAAATTACCCAGAATCAGATATGAAAAGAAACCTAAATAAAAATTTATAAATAGCTTAAATAGATATATTTTTTAAAGGTTTTAGTTAAAACTTGACTGTTGTGCAAAAATAGTGAAGGGGATTTAGGTTTGATTTTAAACTTAAACACTGAACGCGGTGACCTCCTGTCAGCTGACTGGAACTCCTAAAACCACATAAATCGATGTCCACAAGAGATAAGTCCATATCAAAAGTCGCCATTTCCTCTGTTCAAAATGTAATTAAGAAAATATCAGATGACAGGAAGAATTATGGTCAAAACGATTCCTTCACAAAATGAAAGAAACAACTCAGGAGAGCTGTTTAAGGAATTAAAATATGCCCATGCCAAGAAGTCAAAGAGCTTCCAGGAGATTTCACCGTAAGGGTGTTGAACACTAAAGTTGGCAAATATCTGAACGAACCTGATGCACTTTGAAGTAAACTGTTGCAGGGTGATGTGAGTTCAAATGGAACTCTTTTGCCTTAAAGTAGTAAATGAGTTTGGATGAATAAAGGGAAACGGTTGGGAGTTAAGTTTTTTGCTTGGAGGAAGAAAGGGTTTCTTAACTTGACCTTAAATGGAAACGATTTATCAGCAAAGCTACAGATGAAAGAAGAATGATCTGCAGAATAGTGATTCTAAGCATTTTCAGCTCCAACAAAGTCTGCAGAATCTTCTTGGTCGAAAAATGTGTCATTGTCAAACTTTGCTTAGATTTCTTCTTGATAATATAGTCTATGAATTATTGGAAAACAAATGTATGATTGTATACACTAACTGTTTTGATAG
Source organism: Adrianichthys oophorus (assembly GCA_036245035.1). Taxonomy (NCBI): domain Eukaryota; kingdom Metazoa; phylum Chordata; class Actinopteri; order Beloniformes; family Adrianichthyidae; genus Adrianichthys; species Adrianichthys oophorus. The sequence goes on along the minus strand of BSAI01000096.1, from coordinate 2,341,540 downwards.
TTGGTAGGTTTGATTTTGAAGAGCTGATGACACAGAGAAATGTAATCCTAAGCCTCCCACACCTCTGAGTTTGCAGAATTTTTTCCCTCGGTGTCCAGAGCAAAAAGCTTCTCTGTCAGCTCCAACTTCAGGTCGCTGTCCACTGAGCTGTAGTAATCACCTGGGCTGCTGGGCTGCAGGTGGACATGGACAAATGAATCGGACAGATTGAGGCAGAAGTCGAGCAGGAGGAGATGAGAAGGGAAAGAGAGAATACATGAAAAGAGCAAAAGATGAGTTCTGACAAAGGCGCCATTCACCGCTAACAGGCTGTTTCATCCAAAACATCCACCCCCGATATTCTCACACACTTTGCCTACTTTTGCTGACCTCACTGAACACAAGGAGAATAAACTCTGGACTAAACGCAATCAACCAGTGGCTGACTCACTTAACTAATTAATCCTTTCAACTACACAATCAGGCTCTCAGTCCTCACCGTGGAGCAGCTGCTCAGGCTCGGAGTGGCACTGCCCGGTGGCTTATTCTGCTGCACGGTGAACGCGCCGGCCATGGTAGCCATCTCCCCTGGAACTGCATTGGGCCCAGGCTTGTGGCTCTCGCTTGCCCAGGGTGAAGGTCCAGGTGGGGACATGGCTGAAGCAGATGCTGGTGTGAATGATGATGGATGTTGAGTCTCCTCAAACTGAGATAGACCTGTAAGGAGTCAGGGGAAAAAAAGCAAAACATGACAACTTTTATGAGAAACTACAAAAAAAGGTTTTTCTTTAATGAATAAAATACGGTACAATGTTGCAGCATAAGTTTTCAAAAAGTATGAGGCTGACCAAAGTCAAGAGAGATGATGGTGTCTCCAGGTGTTGGAGCCAGCTCAGCAAGGTCGTCTGGCTCCTCCTTTAGGGTGGTGAAGAGGGAGTCTCCTGGCTCTCCATTCATGCCTTCTCCTCCAGCAGTGAAGAAGCTGCTCATGTGTTGGGGCTTGAGCAAAGACTCTGTCTGCTCCAAAGAGAATATCACAGCCTTATCCTCGATGTCACTGCGGGGTGAGAACACAGAGCAATTTGAACAATTTGTAGAGTTTGGTAAAACCCTTTGGAAGACCTGAGCTCACTGCAGTGACAGGACTCACCTGAGGACGTAGTTGATGCAGACAATGCATTGTGGCTGAGAGTTTCGGCTGTTATAAATGACGGTTCCCTGGGTCTCCACCCACACATAGCCCCCGTTCTTAGCCAGCATGCGGTACTGACCACTGACTGCCTGACCCTTGGTACACACTGCAGACAATGAAAACAGAAAAGCGTTAAGCGTCAAGAAGCACAAAGCTGTTCCTTGTAGTTGGACAGACATCTCAACACCTTTAAAGACAGCAGGAGTGGCTACAAGAGTTTGGATTTATTTGGGGTAAAAACCAAATGCCTCCACTTTGAGTTGCCGTTGTGATTTTAAAGAAAGTACACAAAAAAATTCTCATTTTTTTTCTTCATTTATAGGAAGCTTTCCTCCTCCCAGTTGCTCAGTGGCAAGTTCAGAACTGGAGATTGCACCATAAACTCCTTAACTGCATCTATCGATCACTCATATACCCTTTGAGTAAAATGCAAATGAAATCATTTGGCATTGTCAGAATTGTTTCGGATAAATTGGACTATGTCAATAAAAATGGCTTTGCTAAGCTTGATGAAGCATCTATGACAAGAAAAAGATGTTATAAAACGGTGAAGTCAAACTGAACCACCACAGATGCACTTTTTGTGCACAACAGATGCATAAATAGGCAGAACAACTTGGATTAAAAGGTAGAAACCCACAACATTTTTCAAATTGATGAATTGTGTCCTGGATTTTCAGTGGAGCTGAGTTGATTGAAGGTTGAGGAACATTGGAAAAGGGGTAACAGAGGAGGAAATCAATTAAACACACAGCCATCAATGCTGGATTAGCCACCATGCTACCATATTGTAACGATATTGTTAGCAAGCCACAATTTACGTTGATCCTGCATTTTGTGGTACAAGCACCAAATTTGCTATGGATAGACCCTCTCAGAAAGGCCTGTTTGCCACGAGAAAAATCCAAAATGGTGGCCATTTTCAAAGGTGGTGGCCATAAACAACATTTTAATTTAAAACGGGGTTCACTTCCCAGGAGCACAATGAGCCAAAAAATCTAGTGTGGGTCATTAGGCAAGACCCTTAGACTGCTGCCGATCTGGGTCTTCCTGCACCTTGAAAAAACAGGGTTGTGTCAGGAAGAAAAAACTCTGGCAAACCACCCGTGCAAATCAGTGAAAGCTGATTCGCTGTGGCGACCCCTGAAGGGATATGCCAAACGGTCAACAACAGCAGCATTTATAAATCTTGAATTTTCTTGTGGCAGATGTTCTTTTCCGAAAGAGGGTATCCTAAGTTACAGCCATGTCAAATTTGGCGTTTGTACCACAGAATGAATGATCATTTTATTAACGAGTTCCACTAATATCAAATATGCTCAAAGTGTTAAATTATTGTTACTTCTGACAGTGCTTTGTTCCTACCAATAAAATGTAACTGTTTTCAACTGCGATTAAATCAAAAAAATTGTTATCCATCAGGGATTTCCAATCAGTCAAACATTTGTTAGTAGGAAAAAGCTGGTTGTTTGACTTTGAGCGAGGAGGACATGTGCTGGCTCCGGTCCAGAGTTCCGAACCGGCGTGGGAAAAAAGCAGGACTGGTCAGAGATCGTACATTAGGCCAGTGACATTGAGAATGTGTGTGAGTGCGTAATAGTTTGGGAAAAAAAAAAGGTTGTGGAAGTTTAACACTCAGCAGCCATATCCTTTAGCATGTTCTGATTGGCAGGCTGGTCACGTTGGCCGTGAGAGCAGGTCGTGGGTGTGTGTGTGAGATGGAGATAGAGCGTCCTTTATCTCAGCTAAATTCTGCAAACTAAACTGCTCAGACGCAGATGACTTAGAGGCAAAGAAAAAATAGAAATTAAACATGAAGCTTCCACCGTTCTTGTTTTTCCGATTCACTCTAAATCAAGGCAGCCTTTAAACATGAAAATGTTCCTACGGTTTTAGGGAAAAACACCTCAAAGATTGAAAAAGTTCTGTTAGGAGGCTGAGATGTTTTAAATGTATCTCTAAATAGTTTTAATCGTTTTAAATATTCTGCATCATGCAATATAGGAACATCTCTACGCTGTGGTACGGTGGCCCTGAAGTGCAAGTTACACCAACAAATCGCTGGATACAAAAACATTATAAAGATCACCACAACAAATCAAAAAGCAAAAGAAATAATAAAAAAACTAAATTACATTTTAGAAATCTAAACAACATTCCAGAAATCAAAACACAACCCCAAAATAATAAAGAGAGATCAAATAAGAAACATTTTTGAAAAGTAATTTTCCGAAATGAAACTGAAATGTTAAAACATTTGACTTTTTTAAATGTGTCTTCAAGGTCTGCATTTTATGATTAGAGCATATCCGGATTCGCTTCATTACTTTTGATTTCCAAAACGTTTCATTTTTATTTTGTTTTGCTTTGGAATTGTGTTTTTACTTTAAAAAATGTAATGAGTTTTTTTATATGAATCATTTAGTTTAATTTTTTTGGTAAAGGGCTTTTTAATTGTCATCTTTAATATGGTTTTGCGTTCTTTCACCTGCGTGGATTGCCTCCTGTTTCTTTTCAAAACCTGAAAAACCCAAGTAAAACTTGTACTGGGGACTTTTGGTAGCTAAAGCAAATCCTAAAATTGAACAGACAGATAAAACGACGTCAACCCCAGAGATAAAAATGAATCGTCTCGTTTTTCTGCACCACACATGCACGTGTTATACACAAATGGCTGGCTTTAAGGAGCGCCTAACGCTGCAGCTCAAAGTCTCTAATGATCCAGTACTGTCAGAGCAGAGAATAGCCATGGGAGCCACAGCCTCGTCTGCACACAGACGCACACAAACAGTGTCATTAGATTGTAATGGAGGCCACCTGGTCCCCCTGTCTACTGTGTTTGTGGCACCAGATGTGTGCAAACCTCATCAGAGCATGGGTGCCTTCACTTAATTTGATCAAACACTTCTTAAAGACCTGATCCTGCTCTGGATACAAACACATAGAAACAGACGGTGCATGTGAACACAGACTGACATTTAACTTTACACTATCAAAGGCCAAAAAAAAAGTCATGAAAATAAAATGATGGAGATCTTTTGACTTAAATACAGCCACTCTAGTTATCTTTGGATCTATTGTGAAACCCTTTTATTTATGATTATGCTGTTTTTAGCCAAAATAAAAAAACGTGTCCTTTACTAAGACATTTATAGTTTCTGCAGAGTGGCAGTAGTTCATTAAAAACTTGCCTCTGAGTTTTGGGGGAGACTGTTAGTGTGGAGGAACTGCATTGCCCCTCCACCTTCCTGTTGCTGAGAGCTCTCGGTTTACACTCTCTCTTGCTAGCTTACTGTGCAACAAAAATGGTGAGCAATATTGGAGTTTTGAGCCAGATGTCAGCTAGGAAAGGAAAACAAAGACATGGTCATGGATCTTGTCATCTAGACTTTTGTTTCTGCTCTTGATTAATACCGATTTAAATAAAGAAACACTCAAAAATGCACATTTTGGCTTAATTTTATAAATTTATGTCCTCCATTATCAGGAAAATGCCACAAAAACACTATTTTCATTGGAGCTTGTCTTTAATAGCTAGTTTCCAATTCTATGATAGTATGTTCTAACTTTACATGCATCTATTCTAACAGGAAAACGCACCTCATGTTGCACAACTCTTTTAAACTTGATTATTATTATTACTTGATATTCCACCATGGAATTCTTACCTCTCTGAAGTCCACCTGCATCCACTTAGCAAGCTTTAACCATATACACATTTTTAGTAATCACATTTTTTTGTCTCTCTGTATTGTCCATTAATTTGAGTTTGATGAGCTTGAATCTGCATTTGGCACTTGTTTCAACTAAAAACCGTGTTTCTGTATGAGAAAAAGCTCATTGATGAAAGGCTCCATGTGTTCATGTTTGTTTTCATCCTGACAGTAAGCACACACGGGGACTCACAGTTGTGGTGGCTTTTGGTGACGCTGTCAGAGTCCAGGGCATGGTAAAATTCATAGACCGACCGACCCAGCAGGTCCTCAGGAGCGTAACCAATCAACTCGGTCACCCTGTGACACACACAAACACAGGTTAGCAGTCTGTCCATTTTTAATGCCTTGTGTGTGTGCCATGCTCACAAACCAAATCCTGCATTTCAAAATCATGTGTGATGCCTTTTGAAGTGCAAACAGAAAGGTGGACAGTAGTCCAAGAACAAGAATTGCTCACATTCTCTACTAACTCCCGGTTCTTTGGGGAATGGCTAATCGCTTTTAGTCTCTCTGATCACAAGTTCTCCTAGTTAATCAGGACTTTGTTGCTGGCTTTGTGTGTTGACACATTTAAAAACCTCTTTTTCTGTTGCTCCCCTCCAGCTCTCTTCAGTTCAACAAAGCAAATTGCAGGTTCACAGTAATGTTATTACCGAATTGTTCAAACACATCTAAGATACATCATGGCTTTTATTTACTTGTTTTATTTCTGTTTTTTGTGCAAAAAAAAAAGACATTAAAGAGTATTTTTCTGTTTAAGAATTCAGCATCATCTAACCACAGTTCTGCAAACTAAATTATATTTTTTTGTTATTAAAAAAATAAATAAAGAAAGAAACAACCCTATATGAACTCATCAAGACAATTTGAAGATGATTCCTTCCTTTTTACACAATTTTTTCTAGTAATATTTATATAGAATATGAAACAATAAAGGTTTCTATAATAAATTGCCTTACTTATACTGTATTTAACTCAGATTTAGAGGCATGTGTTTAAACATTTATTTATTATATATGTAATTTTTCAAATTACATTGGAGCGTGACTGTGATCTCTGTGATTTTGAATAAAGCATCGGTTTTTCTGAGATTTATAATCAACATGTGTGTTGTTGATTATGTTTATACTCAAAACAAGACAAGTGAACCAACCTATGTTCTTGTTCTTCCTCATCAGCTCAGCAGGGATTTCTCAAGGTAACAAAATACAAATTTCAATCACTGAGACCAACTGAGATCTTTGCAATTCTCAGGGTTTATTAACTTTTTTTTCTAAAGTCTTAAAAATGTTATAAATTAAAATTTTATTTTTTTTAGAGCTTTAATTTTGAGTTTTACTTAAACAGACAAAAACTATGATTGATTCATAATGTGCTTTAGTTCCTGGTAGGTTCTATCATTTTGTAATCCAGAACTGGATTGCACAATGCCAGTTGGAATTCCCAGAGTTCTCCAAGGATTATTAAATGAAGATAAATTCATAATTCAAGCTGATGCTAAATCAAGATGGAAAGCGTGCTATCCTTTCTTGAATCTGAGTGAGTGGTTTGTTTGCGCCTCCTCGCATTATGCAACCACAACAGCTGGAGGCCTCAGAGACGGAGGGAAGCAGGAGCATGAATGAAAGAAACGAGTGTCTGCAGTGAAGAGGAGGGATAAACCTCAACAGGGAAGCACAATGCGTGGAAAAAGGAAGCAATCCTAGAAAGATGAAAGCAAATTGTTTCACATATGGATACAACCAATGAAAAATGCTTTGCAAAGAAAATTCTGAACAACACTTTAAGCAGCTTTTTAAGTATTAGTCCAAAGAAGACTATTATATATTCCATCGCTTTTGGTAATACACATTGAACAGCCGCTTTCAATGAAAAGTCTGCGGGTTTTAGGCTAACGCGTTGAATACTCTCACATTCAAGCATTGCTAAACACATTTTCTTAAGTCAGATTTCAGTCAAAACGCACGGCCAATGAAAGAAAATTGAAAGTTAAACCAGGTTGAACTTTGACCATTCAGGGACTCAGATTTGATAGTGAATTTTAATTCAGAGAAGTGCTGACTGTTTAAAGAATTAATCATAGAGGAGAAACTAATAATTGCGGTTTGTGCCCGGTCAGAACTGTACGACACAAAGTCTTTAATTTATCAGAAAAGAGTTGTGAAAGAAAAAACCTGGAGCAAGATTAGCACTTTAGCATTTTACACTAACCCTCTTCCAACTGTAGGTAGTGGACATGCGCTAGTAAGACTACGGTCAAGTGAACTTAAAACAACTTAAAGTCTCATTGTGCAGCGACCAAATTGCAAGTTTTTCAGCAATTTCGGCAGGCGGCCGCAGAGGTTTAAAAAAAAGTTCAAATTTAAGAGCGCGCCAATGACTTAAAAAATAAAATAATTAAAATAGTTAATGATATTAATATTAATAATGATGACAATTATTATTATTTTTTATAAAATTATATATTTAAAAAAACAAAAATTAGGTAGTTCATTTTAAAACATATTATTTGAATACTGTGTGTTCTAAAGGTTCTAGGGTGGCGCTCTGTTCATGTCTTCAATTCAGTCTAATTCATCAAAAATCTCTGTATCGGTGGACAGTTGGGACATGTTGCCACTTGCCAAAAACATTCCTCTCAAGTTTGTCTCCTCTGCAAAGCAAGTCATCTCTTTTCCGCTCCCTCTCTTTCTTTGTTTCCCTTCTGCAATCTCTTACGCTGCCAGACACGAGCAAAAAAGAAACTTTCTGTTCCTTCTCTAATGAGTCTAAGTCCCTGCTGGACCAGGAGGGGGACCCGCCCACAGTGAACTCATTTGCGTAATTAGAGAGAAGATTTGAGTAGCTACTAAACTGTACAAACATTCAAAAAAGGAAAAGGGTCCCTTGTTTGCTTGGCATTTTCACACAGATGCTGCATAAGAAACCTTTGTCCTGCATTAGCTGCTTGATAAGATTACAGGTTTGTGGAATTGTGTGACTATGATTTCAAGATTGTGCGTTTACATTTCTTCTTGCCAGTCTAAAGAAAGTAAACCTGACACCAGCTTTAAAGGCAAGAGTAATGCATTTGTTGGAAATATTAAACTAAAAGGCGTGTTCACACATAGTAACAGACCACAAACGCAACATGACATGATGATTGACAGCTTTAACGCTGTAGTTTCACAGTTTCATCTGCAGTTTTTTCTGCAGGCAATAGAGCTTGGCAGGCCCTGACAGTGTCATGACAACTCCTTATTAAAGTATTAAAGCTTCATTGTTGGCTCTCAGTTCATACAGGTGTGCCAACTCAAAGCCATCCGTCAGCACTGCAATAGTTTTGAATCTGTTTTTGTGTGATTGTGTGGAACATACTTTACGGTTTGTTTTTTAACCTGCGGCAGAACACAACACCAAACTGTTCTTCTGCACTTTACTCAACTCTTTATTTAGAAGCAACATATTTATAGTAGATTGTGATGGACATAATTTAGCTCTTTGAGTTACACTAGTAAGAAAAGTCAAATATAGTTTAATTTGATTTATGAATATTTGCTTTTGTGTAAATAATTCGATTGTTTTCACATAAAGAAAGATCTTTCCTTGGGTCACTTTTTCTGTTCAAAAACGCATTTTTAACTTTTATAACATGGAGCTTAAAGCATGGGATAGCTTTTCATTATTATGTTTGTGTCCTTTAAATATGTTTTTAAACTACTTGCATGTAGTTTTTAAATTTGATCGGCTGTAAAGAGCTTTGTCAACTGAGCTAGTTCAACACCATAGCATTTATTTCAATGAGAAAAGTGCAATAGAATTGTGTATCCACTAAAATACCGGAACTGATCATTTTGAAGGCAAGAAAATGTTGTCATGGATGAAATGCATAATAAAGTTGAGTGTATTATGTTAGAAATATATAGTATGGTATCTAATAGAAATGCTTAAAAAAATCTTTGATTTACAGTTTTTTGCAGCTTTAGTGTTAAAAATTATGTAATTAAAAAGCATGAACACAACACTCAAGCTCACAACTAATGTGAGTGACAGCAACTTATGGAAAATGACCAATAGTGAGCTAGAAACATGTAAGAATTGGTAAACTCCAATAAGCTGATCCAAATGTTTATGCTAAAGCTGGTAAAATGCGGCGAGTCTGTTCTGCTTCATTGAATCCACTTTTATTTTGGTGCACGCCTGCAGGAGCAGATCGACGACAAACGAGTTTTATGCAGATTTACTTTTAAAAGGATGCAGACATCAACTGTTCCAAAATTTCTTCCATAAAGTCAAGAAAAAGATTTTAACAGCTTTGTTTTTTAAAAGTTTTGTAAAATATATCCAAAGGAGCTGCAATTTCTCAGTTTTGAATATTTTGTCATTAAGGAATTTTATACAAATTGGGATGTTTCAGATCATTTATAATCTACAGCAACCCCTACTTTTCCTGTGGACTTTTTAACATGCACAATCTTTAACCATGACAATTCCAACAGTAGACCTTTATTGTGGCACATGAGGATTTTTGTTTTAGAAACTTTCTTGGTTTAGACCAAGATTTGGGAATGTAATCGTTCAATGAACGATTAGAGTTTTATAAAATACAACCATGGGGTCAAATGTCGTGAAAAGAAACATATTACTGAAGCCTTTTCTCCAAATGCAGTTCATTTTTAACAACTCATTCAGATGTTGCAAAAATGCAGACTGAAACTGACCATCATTTAGTACAACTGTTTAACATGAACCAACTGTGGGCTTTTCTGCCTACTTGTCATCGCAGTAGGTGAACTTCATGTCCATGCTGTGTCTGCTCAGGAAGGTCCTGCTGTCCAGAGGTGTGTCGATGTTGGACGGGTGTGGGATTGGTTCGCACATCAAGACAGCGCAGGTGAGTGGGGGCTCCTTGTAGCCACAGACCACTTGTGAAGGGCAGCCATCGTACATCTTCAGATGACCGGTGCAGTGGAGCACCTGAAGGGGGAGGAGAGACACAACCTACACAGGCTACACTCAAGATAAATGGCAAGAAAAAAGTGTCCAGAAATTCATTTTAGAGTATACTTGCAATCTTGCAAGGGCTCTTTACTCTCTCGTGCTAGGGACATGCTAAATAACTAAAAGTACACTCGAATCTTTAGTGGATCTCTTGTGCTTTTGTTACTTTTGCCTCTCTAAATTCAGCCTCTGATGTGAAAGTAACTGGAAGTGATGTGAATGAATGTGTGCTCTTGCTGCAGTCACCTTCCAGCTGGCTGACTTGAGGTTGACGGTGCGTCCTCTGTTGGTTACCGTGCATTTCATTCGCATGAAGAAGTCTCGTTCTGTGCTCAGCTCTTTGCCCTTTTTACCAAAGCCACTTCCTGGAAAACACATGCAAACACAGCGGGGAAACACAGCAATCAAAACATGCCAGCTTTTATAACTGTAGTATTGTGAAAATGTACATAAAAAAGTAAAAGCTTTTAGTAAGTCTTTTGTTATCTTATGGAGTTGCCTGCATATTCTAAATCCTAAATTTGACACATCAGAGCAAAAAAGGTAAATTAATAACTTCTACTTAATGTCTGCAACATGTATGTATTACATAATATTTTGAACATAAAGTGCAGATTTCTTTTTAGAAATATTATAACATAGAAAGACTGAAAATGAATCTGTTTTTGTTGAAGCCAGTAGATCAAATAGTTTGGAACAAAACCAGAGCGCTTCATCCTGCAGCTCTTCTTATCTGGCTGTCTATGCCATGAGGAACATTAGGCCAAAGTGATGCACCATGAAGTTGGAGTTCACCTCAGTCCTGCAGCTGCTGAGCCACGAGGTAAGTTCTCCACACTTTCAAGTCTTTCTTTATTTTTATGTGGTTACTCTAAATGAAAACAAATGGACATTTGAAGTGATGGAATGACTGACTGTCCTGAGCGGACCTCGCTTTTGCCCCCGACAGTAACTGGGTGAGCTTCAGCGACCCCATGACTCCAACCAGGAATAAGCAGGTATAGAGAATGGATGCATTGTTCAGATTTTGAGTTGCTGTCACTGCTGATAAGCTATCATCTATGGCTCAAGATTGTGCAAAAATAACAAAAAGCACATTGTCTCTCCGTGTAATACATTTGTCTATTTATAGAAAAAGGTATTTCAGAAATAGTTCTGACGCTCAGGCAAAAATCTGCAGCATGCGGATGCCTTTCATTGGTTTTTCTGTCTGAGAGTCTTCCTTCTCCTCTACACAACAAACACACACACTTCTGTCTCTCTTTGAAGAACTATATCCTCTTATCTTCTGTTCGTTTGTTTAGGACATTTCCCCGTTTTATATACAGAATTATGCAACATCCTATTCTACGTTTTTAAACATTTTTTAAGGAAATCTGTTTCTACCAAAGTTTGGAACTTCTGAAGCTATTATTTAATTCTTGGAAAATGTTCGGGTTGCAGTTTTTTTTCAGAAAATCTTGATGTACAATTTCTGTGATAAAGATGACTGTGGAGGCTGTAATGTCCCAAACCTAGAGAGCAATCAATCACAGTTTAGCAGAACTCTGAACTTTTCTTTAACCCATCTACAAGCCAACATTTCTTAGAAATTTAAAACAGACAACTAAGTCTTTCTGGTTTCTTCATTCAAAGTCATTTTTCTGGGCCAAGGCCTTCTCGTTTTTCATTAAAAAAAATGCCTTTATTCCTCTAAAATAGACTTTTTTGTACTTGATCAGTTTGTGTGTAACTTTATACGTGAGAAAATTTGTTCTTACAGCATCAGTTCATTACTTTTTTCCTCTGAGGCCTCTGAAGTTTGATATCCGCTGAAGTGAGAGCCCTTTTGTTTTAGCAGGTTAAAATAATAATAAGAAAAATGTCTTATGAACTTTAAATTCAGGTAATACTTTTTCAATAAATCTAAAGAAACATAAAAATATAACGTTTTTAAATAAAGAAGAATATTGTGTGTTGTTCTTTGGCTGCGAACTGTCTAGGGTGTACTCTCCCTTCGCTGGGATAGGCTCCAGCATCCCTGTGACCTTGCATAGGACTAAATTGGAATCAATTTTACTGAATTCTAGACTGCCAAAGTAATTTCTTCTTTGTAGAGTTACATGGACTTCAAACAAAAAGAGGTATCACAGAACAAAGAATTAAAATTAATTTTATATAAATGAAAAAAAAAAAGGTTTTAAAGACCAATTTATTGTAAAGACGTATCTATGTCTGTAATTGTTTATGTATAATGAAGTTGTTTCCTCAATCTAATGCAATATGTAATGACAACTGAGGGGATGATGTTTGGTTGGAGGAGTGCTGACCTGCTGTCTTCAGGCTGAGGTTTTCTTTGATCTCATCATGGTCACACGGGTGGGTGAAATCAAAGATGCTGTGACCGGTGAGCTCCACCTGAAAAACATAAAGAGCTTTAAGAAAATTGTGTTTCTGTATTTGGATTCATGGTGTTGCAGTTCTTATTTTCTGGCAGCACCAGTAACTCTTGAGAGAAACGGAGAAAAAAATCAGGTCATGAGGAACCAAAAAGGAAATATAAAAGTGTCATCTACAGTAAACGGGAAGGCTTCAACACAAAAAAGATCCAGCAGATTTACAGTAGACTTCTTTTTTCCTTTTTTTCTGTTTGTGTGGTTGATGCAAGATAGGAAAAAGAAAAAAATGCTGATTGTGTTTGGAGTTCACCCTTGCCTCCGTGCACAGCACACATCGCTGGCCTCACAAACATTTCACACAAACACAACAGGCTTGTGAGTCTGCCAGCTTGTGTCAACGAATCGGTCCCTTCTGCTTGAGCCAACATCCTCTTTCCGCCAACTTTTGGAGAAAACTAAACTTTAAATTGTTCTCAAGTCCAAAAGCTTTATTGACCTTGACGTTAATAAGGAACTAATGATTTTATTAAAACATAGCAATGTAGCTAATTTTACAAATAGAAGTAATTATTTCTTTTTCTCGTTTTAATTTTTTTTTTAACAGAAATGCAACAAGTTGCATTTTGAATAATGACTCAGTTTTGATAGCTTGATAGGAACTTGATAGAGAATACAAATCCCTCTTGATCTTTTTTTTATTAATAAAACTTCTGCAATATTCTAAATAATCAATGTTCCTTGTGATATTTTCAGTCTCCCGCACCATAAGTGAGAAATTAAATTCTCTGTCAGATTTCCACCAAATAAAAACGTTTAATTTATGACAGCACAACGGCAGGGAGCTCTATCAGGGCTCCAGGATTTTTGATCAACTTCTTTTTTTAACAGGAAGATTTCTGTAAATGTGCTCATGTTGGCTACAGAGCTAAATTTCAGCAATAATTTCAAACACTTTGAAACTATAGCTATGTGACCCAGCGTTTATTTGATAAGACCCATGCACTTAGTGGGGCAGTCACAGAGGGCTGTCAGGAACATTCTACACTGAGAGGAAATGTGAATTTAAAGACCCACAGTGATCAAAACTGTGTTTTTAACATGTTCTTGTTGTATTTTTCCTCACGATGGACGACATATATAAAGAAAATTAAGCTCAAAATTGCTTTTTAATATTTCTTTGATTAAATTGTTGTGAATCAGGAGCAGATGAAAAATTGTCGTTTGAAAAAGCTTGTAGCAGGGAAGCTACAACTGCAACTACAACTGCAAACCGCAAGCTTCCTGCTCCGCCCCATTCTAATGCATCCACTTGTAGACAAATAGATCCACATACGTTGTAAGTCTTTGTTTTCGGGATGTAGTGACGGGCTTACTGCGATCAAACTACTGTCGCTTTGCAGAAACTATGTCCTAAAACAGTATAACCTTATTTAATAGACCATTAAAATAGATCTAAGGATGATCGGAGTGGGACTTTAAGGTCCTGTTTGCTGTCTGACCCATCATTGATTTCCCTCAAAAAAAGCTCTAGAAAACAGAGAAGACCCAGGTCAAAGAAATGACTGTCAGGTTGTGTGAAAGTAACACAAATACTTTTGCTGCTGTGCCTGAAAGAGACTTTGAGGTGGATTTCTCCTTTGACATTTTTTTTCATGATACATTGTGAAGCATTTTTTGCACTTCCTGACAAATTGTTACTAACCAAAGTTTGCAGAATGTTTTTTTTACTTCATGTACTATATGTCATTTCTCTACAAATTATTGAACTAAAGTACCTCAGAAGATGGACATCCTAATTGTTTTCCTTCATAGTAAATGGCTTTTCTACAAAACATGGATCTGAAATCAGCTTAACACCAAACGCAGATCCATTTTCAGCAAAAAACAACAACTGCTACCATCTTTCCTTCTTTAAAGTCTCTTATGTGATGTAGCTCCAGTTCTTCTATAAACATTTATCAACACAATCTCACTTTCTGAAGCTCAATAATCAAAGTCAATTTGACTAATAGCACCTGGCTGCTACTTTAACTCTTATTTCATTGTGACATATTTCTCTGTGTTTTGGCTCAGTATTTGTTTCATAAAAACAGAAAGTTTTATATTCATATGTGTTGTTGGCAATCTCAGGTTACTTCATTTTATTCTCTGATAAATGGATTTTCTATTGTGCGTTTACATCTAAATTTTAATGCTGATGGTGGTCTGTGTTTTTTGGCAAGGCTGTTTGGATCCTAAATCAAAGTAAAAGTCACTGATCAAATGCAATTTAAAAATATTTTCACTTAGATTAAAATACTTGTTCAAATCCTATAGTTTGAAAAAAGAGGGATACATAGTTTGAGTTTAAAAGTGAGTGAGTTTTTGTTTCATTTCTAGCACACTAACAGTAAGGTGACGCCACAGTTCTTCTAGCAATGTGTGTGCACATGTCTGATGTTCTATTCCAGTGCTGTGTGAGAGGCTGTGCACCTGCGTGAGGCCCATGAATTTGTTGATGTTCTCAGACAAGAAGATCATGTCGCCATCTGTCGTTACCACAGTGATGAAGCCCTCCAGAGACTTTAGGTACAGACTGTCCATGTGTGCGTCCTTGTCGCTGTCACTGCTGCCGCCTGGATAGAGAGACAAGTTACACTTAAAAACTTTTTGTTGCATCAAATGCTGCGTATTAATGGATGCCACTACAAATCTGTGAATGTGATGCTGTTTGTCATGTCACTCCTGGTCCTCAGTCATGACAATTTACATCCCAAAATCTGCAAGCGCTCAAAGCGGCAGCTCACTTTTAGAGCAGAACTCTTGTGTAATGCAATTAAGTTCAAATATAACCAGTGCAGAATACAAATATTTACACACAGGGACTCCAGTCGGTCTTGTTTTGGAGATAATTATTTTAAAAGGTCTTGTACCACTGAACTGACCTCAGCTCAGAGGGGAGTGTGTGTGGATGGAGCTTTCACACTCAACAAAGCCCAGTAGTCAACGGGGGTGGAGGGTGGGAAGCATGCAGTTCCTCTGCTGTGCTTCCCTCAGATAAGAGAGAGCTGTTCTCAAGGCTCCCAGCGAGGCCTAGGGATGGAGTTTGGAGCTTGGCCCAGGAGCGCTCACTCCCGCGGGAGTCCAGAGCTTTCTCACGGGCCCCAGAGATCAGGCGAGGACTCTCAGGTCCCAGTCCAGAGACTGGTGGCACCTTTGGCCCACATACTCAGCTGTGATTACCAGTCGTTTGGACTAAGCTGAACTTTTCTTCTTTCTGGTGGCGCTTGGTTGCATAACTGCCCTTGTTTCAAAATAATGGGGTGCAGAACATGAAGTTTGACAGGCAGCTGCAGAGTAGTTCCGTCTTCCTGCATGCCCGCTGCGCTGCAGAGGGCAGAAGGAGTGAGAGGAGGGCGGGTTTGTCCCAGAATGCGGCTGAAAGCAGCATTCCTTTGTACTGGTTGAAGGAAATGGGGCCTGATCGTAACTCTGCTGAACAGAGACACTAAAGAAGAAACTTCAGGGTGTGCAACTCCCAACAAAACTGTGATGAAACCCTGATAACACTATCCACTCTGTGATCCGGGCCTCAGAGACTGAGCCTCATATTTCATGTTTTCCAAAGTTGCATGTTTATTACAAAGCAACAACATAAGAAACAGAGATGTCATTTTTTAAAGAGATGTAAGAGTCCAGCCCCAGCAAAAGCCCATGTGGATTCTTAAAACCACTAAAGGGAGCCACTTTGATGACATTTAGACTTGTTTTTGTACCATTCTTCTCATGATAGAGTACATTTATTTAAAAATGTAGCTTAAAATTGCATTTCTGAGTATTTCTTTATTCAAATCATAGTGAATCAGTCATCAGTGTTTGCTAAAAATGGGTTAATCAATAAGAGAGTATAATAGATCAAAAAAAATTATCATTGGGATTTTAAATAGCAAAACAATGTGATATAAAGCTATTGAAAAAAAATTAAGCTAAAGAAAAAAAATTAGTTAATTAATATAGTTAAGTAATTGAGCATTTATTTAAGCAGGTAGTATTTGCAACTTTTTTACTTTACACTCTTTGTATTTATAAGTCTATGATGAACATTTTTCACAATTTTGCTGCAAAAACACCCAACAGCAACAGTTTTACAATCAATCAAAAATTTTGTTGCATATTTATACACATATTATTTGCTCTTGTTGTTGTTTCACCCTATTTCAAACTGCCAAAGATCTTTAATTAGATCCTGTTAAAAGTGTGATACAGCCTCACTGAAAGGAAATTGAGAGATTCTGCTTTTATATTGATCAAAACCCAAACTATTTATGGTTTTGTTTCAAAGTGAAGGAGACCCGAACACCTCCAGGACCGCCCCGCCTCCCCCACACCCACGTTACATAACCAAGGTGTTTCCATCAGATTGCACATGTCAATGTGCACGCTTAGCATTCGTGCACGGCAGCTTGTTTGGCGCCAAAGCAGTCGGGTGTTATGGCTAGCAGGGATAATGCCATCACCCGACGAACGATGGGCAGAGCCCTCTGCTTCCTCTCCAATCTCTCCCTCCATCAGGGCGCAATCAGACCAGCGTGATAAGGATATCTGCTGCTGCATCACACGGATCTCCCTGTTCTTCTGCCCTCTGACCCACTTCTTTCCTACCCTCATTACTTTCGGAACTCCTCCTCTTCATTCTGTGCGTTCCCTTTATTCCTCTATTCTCTCTTTCTCCACCTCTTCTGCCATCCCTGCTCCTCTTTCATCCCTCTTTACATACTTCCTTACAGGACTTTTGAAGAAGTTGACACAAAGCAGCTCAATCAATATCATAACTTTTATTTTAATCTTTTATTTTATACTTTTATTTTAATATGGATGTTAAAACAAATGCATTTTTTCATGGTGATCTTTTTCACCTATTTCAAAGTATTCTAGTTTAGTTCTAACTAAAAAAAAGTTCTGGTGGCCAATGAGGAAATAAAGGAATGATGAATTACTGGATTGACAATGGCAAAAAAATGTAAAACACAGGAAGTGGCGATAATTATATTTTACGGAAATAACGTTTTTATGCATTACTGTTTCCTGCACAAACTTTGCAAAGCGGCCAGCCAAAATATAGACAGAACATCACAAAGTGACTAGGAGCAGAAAGACAACAAATTAAAAAGGTAGTAGTTTGAGTTAAGATTTACTAACAACACGGGCTATATAATTAATTTAAAAGTTTTCCAAAACACAACATATGGAATGCTATATTAAATTATATTTAACAGACATCAGAAGTATGCCTGTGAATTAACAGATACAGTTTCAAAATGAAAAGTTTTTGAAGGGGCTTGTTTGAAGCTCGTTTTTGGATGCGTTTGCAAACATTTCAGTGTTTAGTTTTCCCCGAAAGTTTTAATTTTCCTGTTTATTTTTTAGTTTCTTTGTAAAATCAAATGAAATCGAATCAAATCGAACTATTCTACTATAACTATATCTAGAGAAAATGTGATTACCAGAGCTGACTGAAACCAAGAAATCTTAAACAGTTTCTACTAAAGAGTGTCTTACTTCATTGTGTCGTTTCTTGTTCTACAAAAGTGTTTCTGGCCGATGATGGAGAAAAAAAAAGGTTTTTACTGTAGATGAGCCACAGCAAAGGAGCACTGATGTTGCAGGAGTTTAAATTTGTTGCTCTCTGATCACAGGGGAGGAACAATAGGTCTGCTGCTCCACTTCCTCTATTTCTAAATTTATCCAAGACGAGGAGGGAGGAGAGGTCCTTCACCCATACCTTCCAACTGAACAGGACAATGCACACACACACACACACACACACACACACACACAAATGTGCTAAAGATCTTTCCTTCCTTACTATCTGAACCCTTTCCTTTTCCCTGTTTTTCTGTGACAAGTTTTCTCCCGAGCATGAATGTGTGTCCTTACATGTGGCGAGCAGTTTGCGTGTGCGCAGGAAGCTGATGGCCAGCCTCATGATGGAGGCCTTGTCCAGGTGGGAGCTGACGCTGTGTGGTAAAGGCAGCTGGTGGGCCAGCTCGTAGAAAACCTCAGTCTCCTTGCTGCGCCTGCAACGCGCCGCATCTCGGGACTTTTCCTTCCGGCGCTCTGAGCTGCTCCTGCAACACAAATACAGACAGAGTTACACCTTCATTTAATCAGCAGAACATTTTTTATTTTAATTCTGAGCAATTCTGATATACTTGTGAAAGATCTTTAAACAAATTGAAGGTCTTTCAGTGTAAACTTTATCTCATCGAGACATTTTTTAAACCATCCATCAGTGTTTCATTGTTGCCTTCTTTTTGGGCTGAAACTGCTTTTAATATTTAGTAATAACCAAATAAACGAATTATTTTCTCCACAAAAGACTCAACTCCTGCAAAGTTCTAGTAAAGCATGAAGCTAATAAGGAATTGAAAAAAGTTTAAGTTGATTTGTGTGCAAATATCATTTTGCAATTATCAAAAAAATAAATAATTAAAAAATATCATAAAATCATACAGCACATTCCAATCCATTTAAAGCAAAAAAAAACCCCCAGATATTTTGAGTACATTTTACATACATTAGCTTAAATGAAAAACACATTTTTTAGGAACATTGTAATTTCTGTATTTCTGTTTCCAAGAGCTATATCAACTTTTCATCATTTCATCAGAGTCTTGACTTTGTTTCAGTAAAGATATAGTTTGCTGCCTATAAAAGAAAACTGCAAACAAATGTTCATGAAAATTATGCGCAACACAATGTAATTCATGGATTTTTTTGAACTATCATGTTTCTGAGATTTTTTTAGGGTAATTCCAGACAAACAAAAGGCATTATTCCTTTCTCAAAGTTATGCTGCTGATGTCAGAGCCTATCCAGGTCAGCATGACAGCAGACTTTTATCCAAGCACTCCCACATCCATTCTTCCAGCCTCTGATTGTCTTTAAAGTCTGCCAGTGACTCTGATGTTTAAGGATCTCCTCAGCTGTGATGAAGCAGGAAGTCCATTCAATGCGAGGGTGGCTGCTACAGCACATGCCAGAAATAGACGGAAAGATCCTTTTACAAAGACAACTGTCACTGATGCCCACTTTATACCTGGACCATCGCATCAATCACATTGTGTACCTACTACAACCGTGAAGTCTAGTTCACAAAAGGTTGGCCTTGGAGCGGCATTTATCCTTTTTTTTTTACATCTATAACAACAAAGTTGTTGGGTTTGATCTAATGTGAAGGAACTATTGCTTCATTTCAATCAATTCAAATCAATTTAAAATTATTTGATTTCCATGCTGGGCTGCACGGTGGCACAGTGCTTAGTGCTCTCCCCTCACAGAAACAAGACCCTGGTTCGAACCAGTGCACCCGCAATCGCTGCTTATATGGCCCCAAAAGGAATATAGTGTATATATTTCTATGCAGAATTTGGATTTACAATGACGGCCTGTAAGATATGGTATAAACATGAGAATTATAAAGGTATAATAGATGATAAATCTAGAGAGTTAAACACATCAGTGGCCATTGTAATGATACGAAAACTGCATTTGCTGCTTTGACAAGTTGCCACACTTGTCGTTTTTCTTTGATGACGTCAATTTTTGAACACAGAAATGATCAAAGTGTACAAGATAATCATGCAAAACAACCATGAGTCATTTATCAGCTTCGTGTTTGTTCCTTACTCATGGTTTGATTTGAATTGACAAACATCTGTAATGTCAAATCTGAACTTTGGAAAGAGCGGGATGTGTTTGGAGTCCGGCCACATGGACGTAAACTTTAAAAGCAGATTTATTTTAATAGGTGACAGTTGGTTTTAGAAAAGCTTTCAAATGACTAGCTGCATGAAGGTGTGGAGCCATGTGATTATTTTAATTTCCTCAGCCTAATGTGGTTCTCTGAAAGCAGAATTGGTCAATGTTCTTTTCCAGCTTATTATTAGGCCGGATTCAGGACCAGCTGCAGCACCATTCTCTAACGTAACAGGATAAAACACCATCCATGTATTATTCCTGCAGGGTCCACAACGAACCCTGATTTTCAGAGGAGCAAGAAGAGCTCCAGCTGCCTGAAGCTCCATGGCAACCACTGATGTAGAGAAAACGGTAGCAGCATTACAACCCCCAGGGTCACGCAGCCAAAACCGCTCTGACCAGTTAGGACAAACAACATGTGAGAGAGTCTGATCAGTAGACAGAGATGTTCTGCGACGTCAGCTCCTTTGTTGATCCAATTACAACACGTCCACAAATAAAGGAGGGTTTTAAAGCAGGCAGGGAAGGATTATTTTTTAATCATAATTTTACGTCTTGAAAATGTATTAATTTTTTTCTTATAATTTAACAAGTTTATTCCTGTAAAATTACAACTTTTTTTCTCATAATTTTGACTCTCATAATTGTACGGCTTCATTCCGACTTCATTCCTACTTTTCTCTTAATTTTATTACTTTATTCTCGTAAAATTATGAAATTTTTCTCATAACGTTATCTCCATAAAAGTTAAAACTTTTTTCTTAAAATTTCAGCTCTTTTCTTTTTTTCCATATCATTGGGTATTTTTTTCTCATAATTTTACGAATTCATTTTTGTTAATTAAACAAAATATTCTCACGATTTTATGTCTTTATTCTCATAAAATTACAACTTTGTTTCTTATATTTTGACTTTTTTCTCATCATATTTCGAGTTTATGCCTGTAATATTCCAACTCTTTTCGTCCAACTTTACAACTTTCATCTCATAAAATTACAACCTCTTTTTATCATTTCATTCTCATGAAGTTATTTATTTTTGTATTTTTACGTTGGCCCACGAATATGGTTAATCTGGTTTCAGTAAATGGGGAAAAACAATGAAGAGGATAGGATGATGCCAACCTTGGAGATGTGATCCCAGTGGAGAAGGTATTTATATTTAATAATCAAAGGGTCAATTTTGAAATGCTCTACTTGTCCGTAATTCAATGATTTCAAAGATTTTCCTAAAAACAGCCTCTAGTTGAAGTAAATGTAAGAATCACAACAGCACAGTGGAAGTTTCTGCTGCAGAAAATGCTTGTGTGCAAACAAATATGTGCAGCCGCAGAGTAAATGATCTGCTCTGTTTGCTTCTTTTGACATTCTAACCCACATAATGAGTACCTGATGATGAAATATGAGCTTGCTTGTAATCAAACAAATCAATTCACAAAGATTCCTAGTACAATGAAGTCTCAGGATGAGTGGTGCTTGATACATTTAATATTGAAAGACTGCAGCTCAGCGTACAAACAAACATTCGGATAGCATGAATCTACCAGGAAAGGCAGAGAACAGAGGCCCCATTACCTTATCTGACAGTGTCTCATCAGCGCGTCTCCCTGCTCGTCTAAGGCTTAAACTCATTAACACGGCGGACCATTACCCAAACCTTCCTTCCTGATGAGCCAGCAGAGCAGACAGTGCCTGCCTGCACGCGCTCAGTCAGATCAAGGAGATCATTTCAATAAATTACAGGTTTGTGCTGGAGTGTGGGGTCCCACTCTCTGAGTGTCGGGGCTATCACTCTTGTCCTTTGGAGCATCTAAGGATGCAAGACAATAGAGCTGCAGCGCCTCAGCAGGTCACAGAGTCTTCTGATGTACCTGCTGACCCCTCACACACACACAAACACACACGTAAGAGGTCAAAGGTGACCTCTGCTAAGAGCACTTACTCTGATTACTCAAACTTTATAAAAGAAAAAATTTGACCCCTTTATGCCCCACGTTTTTCATTTTTTGAAGTTTCTACCTCTTCTTTTTTTCATTTCTATCCCACGTTCTTAAAAAAATACACATAAGCTAATTGACTAATTGACAACTATGATCAGGAATCAAATTTACATGATAAAAAATGAGAACTCCTTTTCCTCGCTCATCTGCTGCTTTAGTAAATATGTATATAATAATATTAATACAACTCTGTTTCGCATAGATCCCTGTTTTTCACACTTCAATAAATACTTATTTTCTTTATTTATTTTAACACAAAAATGAAAATTAGCTTTGTTAAAAAACCTGAAAAGTCTGGGAAATTGTCTTTGGAACCAGAAACATGCCAGTTGTTGTTTGTGGAATTTTAAGAATCCAGGTTCATAATGTGTCAGTGTGCCTGCAGGTTTGCAGTTGTCATGTTTTCAGAAAAATTAAGGTGTTTTCGTCTTTGCTAAACAAGTAATCACCTATGTACGACAGGAGACATTTTTTAAAAGTCAGTAAGTTTCCTCATGCGAGCAACTGCTGCAAACAGCATTTCACTGAGTTGTTACAGCCTGTGACTTGTGCCTTTATACTTAATTTTTTTTTTTCATTAAAATTCTATATTTCTGCTTAAATTTCATTCATGCACAAATGAAACCCTGAGCTTTGGGGTCTTGTAGAGCTCAGTGACACAGCACTTCAGCTGGGGTCAAACAGAGTTATGTGACCAGTAAAGAGCCAGAAAGTCTTGTGACCATTAGAAGGGTCTTAGTCACAAACATTTGCTCCCCCTGTCCTTGCCCACAGTCTCCAGGCTACAAATTAAGATGAAGAGAAAAAAGCCATACCAAGCAGGACTTGTAAACACGCCACAGGTTACAGCCTCTTCAACCAAACATGCAATCATGTCACAAAAGCATTCAGCCAGGTCACCTTTGAAGAGCCTTCACTCGAAAGCAAAAAAAAGAAAAAACCCAAAAAGCAAAACTCCATCAATCAAACCCACAAGCCTCAGCGATGAGTCACTGCTTTGATTTCTGCTGTTGCTGAACAACAATGTATGAGCAGAGATAAGATTCTTTGCTTCGCCTGAGTTCCCTGGCACATCTGCTTCTCTACCCGTGAGAAAAGAAACCCAAGCCGGCGCGATGCTGTGGGCTGCTGGCTATTTTAGTCGCCCTCACTCACGCAAACATTAGCGGGGATCCCTGAATGGATCTCTGCAGTCACGCTGCCAAGTGAGTCCCTGTCATGTTTGTGCTTACAACAGCTTTTGTTTTGCTTATGCCACTCCCTATAAAAGGCTGTTGTGATGTGGATTTTAAAATAGGCAGGTTATGAAATGAAAAGATCGGCAGGCGGGCAGGTGAAAAACACTTACCTGACATTCTAAAGCCTCAGTGAGAGAAGTAAAGCTGTCACACCAAACCACCGGCGGGTCACATGTCCGAAGATCACAACTGTACACACCAACCCACTTTGGCCAGACTCACACAGAGGATTAATTGTGGCTGGACGAGTGCTGATTCATGACAGACACTCAAAACCAAAACGGCAACACATAAAAGACAAACCTTTGATTTATTTTTGAATCAATTAGAGAAAGAGCAACACTTAGCATGCCATGTTTTCATTTTTATCATATTAAAACCTAAAAAAGGACTAAATCAAAATAATATTTAGAACTTTGGTCATAACATGAATCACTTTAAACAACCTTTGCTTCCAGTTTCTTGTGCAGATTTGAAAACCTATTTTAGTTTTGTTTGTCCAAATTGAACAGAATTTTTTTTCTGGGTTGTTACATGTTCTATACTTTTCATTGCAAGTTAGTCATCAAGTTTGCATTCAGTCTAACCAGGAAAAATAACAGTGAAACTTGCAGGCCATTTAAAAACAAATCACAAGCTCTAGTGGATGTTTTTACCAGTTTAAAATCAAGTTTTTCAGGCGTCATAATCAGGTCTCCATCATGCCGCTTCAATCCTTTTGAGCTAGGTGTGCTACCGTCCCTGAAGTTACCTAGTGTGTAAAGTAAACAGACAAAAAGTGGTGAATCTGCTGGTTTTTTTCCCCATTCTGTCACTGCACTTTGACTGCCTCCCTCAGCTTGTTTTCCCCTTTGATTGATCACTTTTATTGCCAATGTTTGTGATTATTTTGTCAATTTATGGATGTAGTTTCACAGCAATTTCATCGACGCACATTCCACAAACAGACCACTGAATCTAAGACAAGAAAAAAATGTCTTATTAAAATGATGTTTTTGAAAAGCAAAAAATCTTATTTTGAAAAAATATGCCTTGTTGACTAAAATGTTTTTCCTAAAACAAGAATTCTTGGTAAGCTTATTTTAAAGAAAATCTGCCAATAGGGTAAGAATGTTTTTAATATTATTTCTAAGAAGCCTCTTTTTGCAGTGAACAAGACGGCAGAGCGAAGGAAGAACGGCTGCCTCGCCTGCTGCCTGCAGCGCTCGCCGCACCGCCTCCTCTGACTGCTGACATGTGCCGATGCGAGCGCTCTGCAGTTTTGGCTCAAGCTGTAATCGTTCCCCAGGTGTTAATGAAGGAAAACAAGAAAACATACCCTCGTGTATTTGATTACACGTAAAACCACAAAGTGACACATAAAACCAACACACGCCATTAAAGCTGCAGAATTAAAATAGGTGAGGTCACAAACCTGACTGGCAAATTATAAACGCCAATCTACAGATAAATAAAGTCTTCAGTAACAATTACTCATATTTAATGTTTTAAAGGGATTAACTGTTGATATACGGAGCCTCTAAAGGGACGTCAAAGTAAAAAAATATAAGGATTTTGAAAAACTTTCAGAATAAGAGTATCAAAGAACTAAGGATCTTTTGTGTGTTGTTAAAAAAAGAGTCAAATCTCAACAGTGAGTGTTTATGTGACCCTGTTGCTGGCAGCAGAGGCTCGGTCTCTCTATGCTATCACCTCCTCTGTCATTTTATCTAAACCTTTAACCTAACACCTTTTCAACACAACATCAACACTACAGGCTTTATGGCCAATGCACAAGTCAAAATAATAAAGGGCTTCATGTTTCATTGTACCTAGAAAGAAGAGTTTGGAGACTCTGAAACTCTACTATCCTTTCTGAATTGGATATCACTTTCTCCTGACAAACAAATATGAACATTTTAATAAACCCGCAA
>BSAI01000096.1:2259978-2316395 GCA_036245035.1 Adrianichthys oophorus | reverse complement strand
AGGTGCTTATAGGAAACAGATCCTGAAACCAGAGCAGGTGTGTGTGTGTGTGTATGTGTGTGTGTGTGTGTGTGTGTGTGTGTGTGTGTGTGTGGGTGTGTGGGTGTGTGTGTGTGTGTGTAGAGCTGGGTGGGGTGGGGAGGGCTTCACAACAGTTCTGCATGGATCATTTGCTCCCCGGCTCTGTAACTAAAAATGTTCTAATCAGTTTGTTGTCGTTTCCATCACTCTCACTGAGAACAGATGTACAGATTTCAATGACACTGACTGAAACCTGAGACTGGGACCACGCCTCTGCCCACTGTTTTAAGGAACACTGCACTTGTTTGAAGATCCTATCAGTCCTGGCAGCAGCTTGAACTTGCAGGCCTCGCTTCAGCAGAACTTCAAAACAGCTATGGAATAGAAGTTGTATTGACTTTAAAAAAATAAATGTCTTTGCGTGCTTTTGCTGTCGCTTTTTGCTAGCAATAAATATCACAGTCTGATCCACGACTAGATTGTAAAATGTTTGCTAAAAATATTCACATGTGAGTTGATTTCTGATGAATTTGGCTTCCTATTGGCAAATTAATCACTTCATTTTTCTTTGCAAATGTTAAAAAGTCTGTTCACGTCCATACACACTCGCACACACAAAACAACGGCAGCACACACACCTTTCCTTGCTTACAGTGGGTCTTCCTGTAGCTGTGGCGCCTGGCCAAACACAAACACAGAGCAACAATACAGCACAGGCTAATCTGTGATCCTGAGGAACATAGAGTTCTGGAAAAACAGTCAAACACACATTTACACACACATATACACACGAGCGAACAAACAGCCATTCCAGACAGGGGCCCCAACTTTGGCTCAATCAGGGGAAGAACGATGCGGGAGATTGCTGATGATTCTGATAGTCCATGAAAGACACACACATACTCTGGCACAAACAAACAAACCAGCCCACAGCCTGCTGATGGTCAAGATAGACTGACTGATTGAAAGAGGCGCAGAGGCGATGCAGAGCACAGGTGGCGATGCAGGAGCGGACCCTTCTGCAGAATATCAAGCGAGTTGCACAGATTCAAACACTCAGAATCAGAGACAACACAGTTCACGCGACATGCAGAGGTTCTGGTCCAAATGGCTCACCCACATTACCAAATATTTCTGCTGCAATTTCTTCACTCCATTGTTTCAGCCTCAAACACTGTTTGACACAAACAAGCACATAAAACACGCTATATCGAAGTTGTTCACTTCACTCTGGATATTAAAGAATAGAAAACTTTTCAAGCTTTTCAAGTTTTTACTTTTTTATGGTCAAAGTTGCAGTTAATATCCATATTGGTAGCGATGCTGTATAAAAGAAAAAGACTGCCAAAAAACTTACAGGACAAAGAAATTAATAAAACTCCTCTGCTGGCTACACAAATACATTAAACAATTTCCTTCAGCTTAGTCTTACTGAGAGTTGCTCTGTATTTCAAAGAATTATGGGTAGTAGAAGGTCAGAACAGTGACACCCGTTACGGAGCAAAGATTAGGGCGGAGCTAGGGCTTCATACATATATATATATTCATTCATTAATTCATTCATTTTCCAATCCGCTTTATCCCTTTCGGGGTCACGGGGTTGCCGGAGCCTAACCCGGCCACTCATGGGCGAAGGCAGGGTACACCCCTGGACTGGTCGCCAGCCTGTCGCAGGGGCCACAATCACACACCCATGCACACTCACATTCACACCTACGGACAATTTAGAGTAACCAATTAACCTATGAAGCATGTTTTTGGACGGTGGGAGGAAGCCGGAGTACCCGGAGAAAACCCACGCATGCACGGGGAGAACATGCAAACTCCACACAGAAAGGTCCCCCAGCCAGGACTTGAACCGGGAAAATATATATATATATATATATATATATATATACACACACACACACACATACATATATATTTATGTATATCACGTTGAAATCACAAATCCTGCATATGGGATCCAGATTTGGATCAGCATCATATGCTAAATACAAGTTTGGGCAAAGAGGGACATTTTGGTGAGACCATAAACTTAGCTGATTAAAAATGTGAATAAAAGTTTAAAATCTAAAACTCAAAATAAAAGCATGACAGACTTGTGGACAAAATATGTGATTTTAAGTTAAAGTAAGAAAAAAAAAAGCAGTTTTTCAAAGACTTAAGTCATAAGATGAAGTTTGCCTTCATTTTCTGCAGGAATGTCTCCACAAGACAAAGAGATTAGTAAAGCTGGATGCTTTTTCTGATTATTTGCTGCATTTCTGGGGCCTTCTCAAGTCACTACAACCTATTCTTATGGCTGCAAAAGATCTGATCTGAAATCAGAACAGGCTCCAACAGATTTCTGCCTCAACTTTTGACTTCTCTTGCAGGAAAAGAATCCGCATTCCCTGAGCTGAGAATCCATCTTCCTAAGCTGATGAAGGGAAAAGCTGTTCACAGATGGAGGACAGACAGACAGAAATCAACTTTCTTCAGCTTCCTTTGAGCACGGAAACACTGAGCAGCTTACAATGAAAACGTTGAAAGACGCTGCTACTGTTGGACACTAATGTTTCTGGAGAGTGCAAGTGGTTTTTCCTTCCCACATGATAACAATGTCGTGATTGGTTGGTTTAAACCCTCGGACATTCATGGTCAGACATGTTTTTGTTGGTTTGATCCTGTAGAGCCCGGCAACTCCCTTTTGACCTTAGAAAGTGATGGTTAGGTTGAAAGCTTGGCTCTGTTCAGCTGATTGACATATGAAAGTACTAAATGGGGCCCTGAGGGGCCACAGTGGGTGGAGAAGGAATTAAAGAGAAAGACGTCTGTGTGTCTGCTCTCTGGGCACAAAGCAGTGAGGTGTGAGGACACGAGTGCAGCTTTTCCTTCATGTGCTGCCAATACACCTTGATCTCACACCAGCCTCTCAACGTACAGGTGTAGGGTGACATACGCTGCGTCAAACAGTTTGACACGTCATCAGACATTGATGCTTGTTTTCAACTTTACATATTCTGTTTTTTTGGCTAAAAACAAACAAAAAAATTGATGTTTACTAAAAGATTTTAAAAGATTAATCAAAAAGTAAAAAAATGTTAAAAACAATTTAAGAATTCATTTTTTACTTTTAAAATATTACCGGTATCATTAAGTTCTTAGAGTTTGAGCCCTGAGACACAAAAATTACATCTTTATTTATTGAAGTTGGTTTCATCCTTGTTTATTTTGCCTTTTACTATATTTTTGCTATAATAAACCTTTTCTTTAGAATGATTTCCTTCTTTTCCATTATAAATTATGATCCCTTGCTATATTTAGATGTTTCTTTAGGTTTATTACTGTAGACTTTTACTGTTTCTTTGCTTACTTCTTTTTATTTAATACCTTGTTGAATTCTAAAAGAATATAATTTTTCACTTATCTCTCTGCTACTAATTTAGCAACTAAGATGTAATAAAATAAATACAGAAAGAAAGAAAACAAACAAATCACATGACAAATCAAAGCATTGGGGTTACAAATATTTACTTAACGAAAATTAAATGTAAAGTTTTTTAAGTCAACTTTACTGCACCATGCTGATCAGCTGTTTAGTCTTTTATTTTTTATTTTTATATTTGATCCTTTCCAACTTGTTTTGCTGTTAACAGTATCTTTACTAAGACAACTGTGTTTTGCAGCAGCGCTATTAAGGCTTAAACTTGGTGGTTTGAGTTGAAAGGACTTCTGCGTTTATGTTAAGACTGATTCTATACTATAGAAATGTGGCTGGTCTGGTTGGAGGTTCTTCAGAAACTAAGACACGAAACAACCACTAGCAACGTACAAAAAAACCGAACAAAAAACCTCCATTTACCTCCTATTTTAAATGCTGAGGCATTTAAGACTTCTGTGTGAGGTCCAGCTATTACTTTAACATGTGATTTATCAAAACGAGCGACAAGTTTTTGTTTCTCACAGTTTTTTGCAGCCGTAGTCACCCTGAAGGCGAAGAGGGGAAGAGGAGATGGAGCGCGGCCAGGTGACACAGTGGACCGTGGAGTTAAGCCCATTTGGAGGCAGAGGAAGAGGAAGAAGGGGAGCTGGCGGACGGGAAAAAGGAAAAGGCAGGGAGACAGAGTTCTGAAGGAGGTGAGGGGAGCACATTAGTCTAAAGGAGCAGGGGAGGCAACAACAACAAAGTGAGCAGAGCAGCTGGGAATCCAGGATGAGTTATTGTGATGTGAGCAAAGGGACAGAAAAAAGAGTAAAAACAAAGACACGGAGGCTGAAGACATGGGAGTTGTGGGCAGGTGAGAACCAAGGGATAAAAATAACAAAAATGTTTCCCAGACCAGCACCTCTCCCCTGCTGTTTTCCCCTCGCTGCTCTGCAAGCAGCCTAAGGGTCCAACAGGAAGCTGGACTTTTAGAAGACCAACAGCCTTACATGAGCTTCACGGCGAATCAAGCATTTTCACAAGCGAACTTCACATAGACTCTTATTTGTTTTCTGCTTTTTAAAAATAAATATCATTAATAAATTGATTTACTTTGTTTTTAGTAAATGGTTTACTTTATTATTTTTAATGCAAAAAAGCAAAAAAGGGAAAATCTAAAGGCCATAGATGAAGTTTGGAAATTAAAATACAGGTAAAGGTATGAGTTCATAGAACTTGAAAGTTGATGAATAGGCTAATAAAAATGTTAAAATGACAAACTTGTTTGAAGAATTTCCACTAAAGTAGATGAATAAGCTTGATCTTCAGCAACAACTGATCCCAGAACAATTTGAAATTGTGGAGTTAATCAAGAGCTCTTCTAGAGAACAGGCTCCTGTCTGACATTTAAAGTTTGGTTAAAAACAAACCAAAAAAACGTAAGCTGGGGCCCAAAGCACAGTACAGTGATGCAATAAGCTCAGTCAGAAAACGTAACGGCAGAAATGCTTACTAACAACACTACTCAACAAGAAAACCTTGTGGGAAAAAAAGACTTTTTAAACTTCAAGAAACTGAACCCAAAAAACAAATATATTTTTTTCATAATGTTTCCACATTTTAGTTTTTCTTAAAGCAAAGACAACATTTTAGATTTCACTTCTTAATGTTTAAGTCTTTTACAAATAATTCAAAAAGTCATGGTTTATGAAACCCATAAAAAAAGACAAATAGTTCTTTTGTGGCTTTATGAAACCACTTTTCTATCCCCTCCATAATAGTAACAGCAGTGAAGCTCATGTCTCTCTTTAACACTTCTCTAGTTAAAAAATGAATTAAAAAACTGGACTTTCCTCAATTCCTATGCTTCTATTGTCCTAAGATTCTCTCTGTCTGTAATTAATTTGTTTACAACAAACACAGACTGTAATCAGAGTTTTAAACTCCCAGTAAAGTGGAAAAGTCTCAAATGAATAACAATTCCTAACCGTACAAACTCAGCCTGACAAGCAGAAGGGGGTTTTAGTGTGTGATGTTTATTTAATCAGATCGGAACAGTCACATTTCCAAAATATGAGCCAAGATTGATGATAAATCTCAGAATTCAAGAACCAAATCTGGTGAAATGGGTTTCTGAAGTGCTTTAGAATAAAGTAACTTTAGGGGAGGTCATAAATTCAGTCCAGACCTGTTATCTGAGGCAAAGTTCAGCTCAGGTCTGGGAGTCATTACGGGCGGCGACAGAATTTCTTGTAAGCTATCAAACCCATCGCAAATGGGAAATTCTAAACCAGCCAATTACTAACAAGGAAGAGCTGCAGCGGAGTTGAAGACGACTTTCTGTCATCTTCCTTCCACGAATAGCATTCAAGGAGGTCAGCTTCATTTTCAGGAAACAGACAGTTTGGAGGAGCAAACACTTGTCAGCTGTGGTGAAGGTGGGATACTCATTCACTTGGTTTAATTAAGCAAAAACAGTAACTATGACACTCTTTTGCTTTATGAAGGACCAAAACAGTTGTCTTCCCATTTCCCAATGTCACTATACTGCAAACAAGTGTTTATCAATGGGCCTACCAGCTATTGGCTGATTAGTTAATACCCACAATAAATCCATGCACCTCTTGTATTTGTTAGCTGTTTATTTGGGTTTTGGACTTACTATCATCCAGCAACACTTCACTGGTACACTGGTACAAAACTGGGTTTTCTGTTTCTTAAACGTGCACACTCACTGTGGCTTACATTTGAAAACCTCACAGAATCGGAGGCGTCATACAAAAAAACATTTCATATCGCCTTAAAAAAGAGAAAGGAAAGGACGCTTTAGGAAGAAAAAGTAGATTAAAAGTACTCTATGATGAAAGCTCAAAGAGAATCCTCAGTGTAAACAGCATCTGATGTTGGTGGATCACATCACATGAAAGTCTTTAACAGAAACAAACAAGTAGCAAAACCCATGAAAGTCGCCTGAAGCTCACTGCTGGCTTCAATAAAAACCCATGTTCCCAGGTTCCAGTTAACTCTCCCAGACTTGAGCTCCAGTCTCTCCATCCCTCCTCCTTTGTGTGCTAGAGGACAGCTTGTGCTGCTTTTGGAGGTGGCGTGATGTTTCGAGTGCTCTGGGAAACCAGACTGGCACACAAAAGAAGGATCTGCCAGGTCGCGTCAAGCAGGCTTCGGCTTGCATGCGAAATGCTGAGTTAACAGGCCTGTCAGGTCAGTGGCGCTGCTTCTGTTTTTCTCCTCATTCCAAGTGCATCTGGATCACCTCTGATCACTACCTTGTCTCATGCCTTTTTTGCCATCTTTCTCGGCCACGAGTTTGGCAAATTAAAATCCACTCCAATGAAAATCGGGTTTTTGGTGTTTCTGGCATGTTCTTGTGGCATTTTTCTCCCAATGGAGGGAATGTATAAAGAAAATTAAGCAAAAAATCTGGTTTCAGAGTATTTCTATATTCAAATTGTTGTGGAACAGGAACAAGTGGAAAAAAATTTACATCCGTGATCAGTTTTCAACGGTTGGCACTTCTGTGAATTCAAAGTGCTGCCCGCCATCCATTCGCCACTGCCAAATACAAGTCCCTGACTGACCAAGTTTGACCTGGTTTAACTTTCAACGTTCAATGACCATTCATAAAGCCCAAAAAACCTTTTAGAAATGTGCATAGCTACATGTGAGCGTAAGATTTTTTAATCTGGAAGCCCGAAAACTGGATTTACGTAGACTTTTCATTTAAAAGTGGCCACTTCAACAACTGTTGTGAAAATCGCTTTACACAGAGACCCAACAAAAGTCCAAAACTGAACTGTTTTAAACCTACAATTAAACCGCCTTTCAACAGTTGCATCACATTAGGAAACAGCTCTATCTGTATCAGTGCAACACAGGGGGATAAAAGAGCACCTCCACATACTTTATGGAGCAGTATGTGAGAAATTTCTGCAGAGTTGTCTGGAAGGAGTTGGTCCAATGTGATGCAGTCTCCCCCCATACTTTTAATTATCTTAAACACTCAGGAAACAATCAAGACTTATCACCATTTACACACGGTATGCATTTCCCCTCATTATGATAATACAGCATGCCTGAATCTAACTTGTTATTTTCTCTTTTTACACCGTTAGATCCCATGTTGTGGTGAGGTTTGGCTGTTGTGAAATAGTGTTCCAACATATACAATTACAGCCCTCCTGACAGGACTAACAGCTCCAGGTCCTTCACAGAGGCTGAGAGTACACCCCTATGGATCGCCCACCGTGCAGTCATGTAACATATATCAGCCTGGCAGCTGCCCTGGACTTTGACCTTTGGACATTGTTTCCAGCAGAATCACGAGTTGAGAGGAGCGAGAGGCCTTCCTCACGCCGTTGCACTCATTTCTGGTGTCAGCGCTGGTAAAAATAAAGCTGTTTCCTTGGAGTCAGCAGCAAGAAAGCCGCAGCTGCAACAAACCACTCACCTGACGAAAGACGGAGTGCCTCTCGTCAGACGAAAAAGCAAATTAAAATGACTCCAATACCTAATTTGTTTTTCAACAACTCCAAGTTGAGCTTAGACTTAAATGTGGTTGGAGGATTTCATCCTGAAGAATCTCACTCAATTCTGCCTTCATTCTCTCATTTTTGACTGCAGCCTCCTTATCGGTTTACCTCAGAATCAATGATCTAGCCTCACAGCAAGAAGGTTCCCGGTTCAAGTCCTGGCTGGGGGACCTTTCTGTGTGGAGTTTGCATGTTCTCTCCGTGCATGCGTGGGTTTTCTCCGGGTACTCCGGCTTCCTCCCACCGTCCAAAAACATGCTTCACAGGTTAAATGGTTACTCTAAATTGTGTGATTGTGGCCCCGCGACAGACTGGCGACCAGTCCAGGGGTGTACCCTGCCTTCGCCAATGAGTAGCCGGGTTAGGCTCCGGCAACCCCGTGACCCCGAAAGGGATAAAGTGGATTGGAAAATGAATGAATGAATAATTTGGGTCTATGTCAGATGAGTTTATCTTCATTCATTTTTAATCTTATTGTCTTATTTTCCAATTAATGTAATCATTTTAGATGTCAGAAAATATATGGGCGGTCTTTCCAGACAGTTTTCATGATGCTTGAGCTTAAAAATACCCAACAAAATTGCTATTTACACTGGATTTTTCAAACTTTTGAGAAGAGCTATTGTTTAATGATAAACCTAGACTCTCTAACATCAAGAAATTATGAGAAAATGATGATGTAGAAAATGAAAATGGAAAGTAATGGTGTGAACAAGAGCTTTAGTGATGAGACAAAGTGCCTTAAGACAGTCTACCAGTGGGCTGCTACTTTGTGCATTTGCTGTTAACTCTGTGTGAAAAATAATTATTATGAGTTAGAATGTGCAAAAATGTGAGCAAAATGTGTGCAAAATCACAAAACCAAACAGAAGTGCTGGATACAATGTGTTTGTGCAGAGTTTAACTGCACTGTCAGCTACATTTCTAGGAGTCTCAGAAGCTAAATACTTTTTATGAGTGTTTTCAAATTAAAACAAGATTTACAATTTTAAACCAATATAACATAAAACAATATACACTTTATAGACATTGTATACATGAGATAGAGGCTTACAACTAACCTGTGGATGAGATGAAAACTTGTTCCTTTTCCTTTAATTTTAAGTAACTAGTTTATTCAAAAAGTACCTAAATATTTAAGATCTATAAAATGAATTTTCAGGGAACTTTGACATTTCAGGTAAGTGTAAAGAAAAATTAAGGAACCCTAAGTATCAACATTTTCTTAAAAGCGTTTATCTTGAAAAATTATTTCAATTTTTGTTTTCATTTTTTTTTTTAAACATTTTTTCACAAATAACTTTTACACTCAATTATTAAAAAATAAATAAATAAACTTGTTATTGAGAAAAGGATTACTGAACTTAATGCTAAAACTAAACCAAAAATTAAAATAAGCTATATTGGTTCTGCTTTTAAAAAAAACTTTTTTAGTTTATTTCGAGTTTTGTACAATTTTCTTCTCAAATTCCTATCTGCAAGTAAAATACTTGCTGCACTGATATTGGGTTGAACTGGACAGACAAGAAAGCTTTAAGTAAACACAATTAACCACAATTTCTTCCATAATCTCTCCATTAGTCAGTTGAATAGAAGCAAGAAAAACTACAGACAGGCTCAAACTAGTGCAGCCCTGCCTACAGGTAAACTAGAAATGGCTTTCTATAATAAGAGCCTCTTGTAAAATGTATTTAATTCACATATAAAAAATAAACTTTGGTACTTTATACAAACTTAAATATGTTACTAACTAACCATTATAATCTCTTTGAGGAAATGATACTGACAGTAACAAGGACACCTAGACATTTCTGAGGCCAGTTATGGTCTTTTACAGACATCTTGGATTTTTCCAAACAAGAGGTCAAAGTTCAGTGATATTTACATTTTCGGTTGAACATATGACTTCTCTGCTTAAAATTCACTATTAAATCTGAAATATTCACATCCCAGTTTATTGCCAGTCCATAAACTTGGCAGGAAAGTGGGGTTTTATTTTGAAAAAACCTCAAACACCATTACAAAAATAACAAATTAAAAACTTAGCAATTACTCATTAAGCCGTTCGGAGCTTGAGAGAGGTTAATGGTGTGTTTACAGCATGTCAGCCGGTAAACACGTCGTTAAATCGGGTTTAAGATTTATGTTACGTTAGAGTTTATTTTTAACCACATCACGTTTTATAGGGTGATAGGAAACATTAAAGCTTTACTAAAGAACTGTAACAGTAGCGTGGTTCATAAGGCCGAGAACACTGCAGAAACACGTTCCTCCTCTTTATTAAATACAATAAAATAAATGCATAAACCCTCGCGGGTTTGTTAATGTTAATATGGATTAATAAAGTCAAAGCGCATGCGCACGTGGGAAAAAATCAGAAACATTTCTGCTCTTACCTCTTCTTTTCCTTATCTGCTGTCATGTTTTGGTTGCTACTCAGGCGCAGAGCAGTAACTCCACTCAATTTTAATTTAAAAGTCAGTAGACGTGTAGTGTGAAAAAAGAAAAAAAAAGTGCCGCTTTGAGGTCAAAGTGCGCAGGTGAGAAGAAGTCCTCCTATGAGGCGCTCAGTAAGTCCATGAGCCCCGGGCTTGAAGGAGAAGGGGGCGTCGGGGGGCCGCACAGTCTCAGAACACTGCTGAGGATTGTACAGCCTCTCTCCCCGCAGACAGGACACCTCTCGCAGGCTTGGAAGTGAACGCCGAACCGCCGCTGCTGTCGACACGAGATGCTTGTCAAAACTTTTTTTACCCTCGCGGACTGACAGGAGTCCCGGCAGAAGCTGCTCGGTCTCTGACCCGAAAGTCAGCTGGCACAGTGACAGACGTTCCCCAGTGGTGATTGGATGAAACCCCGACCGGGATCCGCCCCTCGGAGGAGAACCCCGCCCCCTTCCAGAGAGCTCCTGACTTCTACCTGCTCATCTCTGCGGTGCAACAAGTGTGAGGAGCGCGGACCGTTTGCCGCCACAACAGCTGATACAGTTCGAGGTTTCACGAGAGGCCTAAAAATTCTCAAGGAATATTTCTCTTTGGATATATGTTTTACACTGGAGCACCTAAAAAACATTAGAGCTTTAAGTTGTACTCCAATTTTTACAATATCTATCAGAGAGAAAATGATATGTTCAACAATCCTCCAAAATGTAAAATGATGTGCAAGACAAATTATATTTATAAAAATTGTATATATATAAAAAAAAAGTATTGGCCCTTTGGTTCTCTTAAACAGTCTATAACAAGAACACCTACAATGGCCCTGAAGTGAGAATCACATCAAACATTTTTAAAGATCACAACAAAAAAGCAAAATAAATAGAACAACAACAACATTGCATTTTCAACAAAAAATATCCATAAATTAAAACACATCCAAAAAAAATTAAATGAAGTAAAAATGAAATGTTTTGGAAAAGTAATTTCCAGAAATCAGAATGAATGAAGGTAAAAAAAAACAACCAAACACAATAACAAACTGGAAAAGATAGTTGTTATGGGACATCGGTGATCAGATGTTGACATTTGGTTTTTGACACTTCAGATTTCATAAATGCGTCTTCGGTGTCCCAGAAAAGTTTTATGATAAGTACAGAGCAGATCCAGTATTGCTTTAAGACAATAAACTTTTGGTTAAAATGATTGGCAAACATCATCATTCAATCAACAATGACCCATTCTTCGGTAATGAAGAAAAAAACATTTGGGAAAACGAGATATCCAGAAGCCCAAATAAAATGTTAAAAGACAAAATGCAATAAGAAACCGGAAAAATACTACACAAGAACTATAGAAGTAAGTTGTATGCTAATCCCATATTTATTTGGAGAAATGCAAATATCCAATAAAGTCAGTACTTTTTATCAGAGAGAAAATATGTTATAGTGACCCCCTGCCACCCCCCCCCCCCCCCCCAAAAAAAAAAAAAAAAAACAAAAGAAACAGAATCTATAACAGACAATAAAAATACCTCAACAACTTTTGAGCTGTCATAGGAGCCAAAAACATAAACTGTTTATGAACTAACATTCAAGTCCCGCTCCAATCATATTTCGATCTGTTCTAAAAGCTTTCGCAGCGGTCGTTTAGCTATGAGGATTCTGTTTTTAGGCAAAATAAAAAGTTTGTGCAGTGTGGCAGGAGTTCATCAGAAATTCACCTCAGAATTAAGGTTTTGGGCAGGACTATTGGGATGGAAGTAAGCCTCCATTGATATCCCATCATCTCTTTCGTTACTCTATCTCCCACTTACAAAGCCAAACTTACATTACCAGTGCACCAAAAATGGTGAGCAGCATCTGAGCTATCCAGCTGTACAGTTTTGAGTCAGATGCCAGCTAGGACGAGAAACATGCAGTTTTAATCTGAAATGATTTTAATAATGTCCTCCATCATGAGAAAAATGATACAAGAATATGTTAAAAAAATTTAGTTGGATTGGGTCTTTTATAAAGGGATCCCAAGTGTTACATTAAAGCTAATTAATACATGCAAATAATTACATTATTTAAATTGTATGTAATTTATTCGTATTTCTTTATGTTTTCTTAATGTAACCCTTCCCTCATTAGTCAACATTGCACACAATGTACTACAAATGAACGACAGATCCAGTCCCTCAGCAGAGTTGCAAACTAGCTAACTGATTCTGGCACGGTTAGTTAATTTGTTTGTCTGCAGAAAGTGGCGGGAAAAGGAGCTTGTAGCCTGCCGATAGTTTCTACATCACATCTGCAAGTGTTTTCAAACACCAATCTTTGTCTGCTCCTTAGTCACAATGATTTGAATAAAGAAATACTCAGAAATGCAATTTTAATCCTAATTTTCTTTGGACTATATATATCCTCTATCATGAAAAAAGTGCCACAAGAACATGTTAAAAACACCAAAAACTTTCAGTTTGTAAGTCAACTCTTGCTGTCATGTTGCTTACTTGAGTTATGAGCAATCATAACTTATAAGCAGCAGTTCTTTCCAAACTGGTATTCATACTAAATACATTTGAATACATTTGGCCTGTCTCAAAGCTGGCATCAGTTTGTTTTTTTTTTTCTACATGTAACTAGTGGACAGCTACTCTGTTAGGCTTTCAGGTCAACATGAGCCAAAACCCCAGAAAAATTCTTTCACCTTCTACAGGGCAGGATTACATTCTATTCCTACAAAGGTTCCCATTTGACAAGCATGAGCTGGAAGAAGAGTCATTCCATGTGTTTGCAAAAATAACAGCTTGTCAAATTCCGTATCTACTGACGAAAGGAGATAGTGTGTGTCCTTTTTAACCTCCTTTGGCAAAAGAAGCTGACTTTGTTTTTTAAAAAAATACCTTTTGACCACAAAGGTCAAAGCTTTACAGTTTAGCCTGAATGATCTGTAGCCGACTAAAGTTTAGTTTTTTTTCTGCTAGAGGGAAAAACAGCTACAGGCTAAAAGGGTGCAGTTTTTGAGTTGGGCAGGGTCCAATAATTAGCCTGAAAAGAAAACAAAGTACTTGAATTTAAAATCGTTTTAGCTACATGGATGGTTTCTAGACAGGCGTATGTAGTTTCATACACTATAATATTTATTTCATTTACAAATTAAAATGCATTTGATTTTATTTTAAAATACAGTACATTTGGCACAAAAATTCAAAAACAATTATGAAGAGCATTTAATGAAACAAAAAACCAAACACATCAGATTGCAATATATACAGACAAAGCTTCACAAAAACAGGGACTGCAAAATCCCCCCAAACATATTGTAAAGTATAGCATATGTCATACATATGACTCATGGAAGAAAAATGCTTGACACTCCAGGTCTGATAATACTGTTTGCACTGTTTGAAGTGAACCCTGTGCCACCGTGTGTCAAAATTACTTCCAACTCTGTCCACAAACGATGTGAAAATCAAACATCCAGAGCTCGGGACACAGAGGATGTTTTGGTTGGACACGACATTTGGCATTTGACATGGAGGACTTCTGTGACGCATCGTCCTCTTTGGGTCATGCTGGGACAAACAACTTGACATTTTTTAAATGAGAGACTAAACAAAGATGCAGCAGGAGACGTGAGAAGGAGGAAAGGGAGAGGGAAGTTCATAAATCTTAGGGCAGTTGCTTCTGCTCTGCTTTGGGCAGATTTCTTGTGGGTGTAGCATGTGCTGAGCTCCCTTTACGACTGCTACAGTAAGCTGTTTGAACGCTACATGTTGCGCGTTTTGATGCTGCAACACTTTAGAAGTTTGTCTTCTGTGTCAGTCAACTGCAAATGCCATCCAGCTCAAAACGTCAACAGATGCCCAAGCTTGATTTTGAAAAGATGTCATCACGAAACTTTTTATTTAGTGTAACAAATACTTACAGTAAATTCTTGTAATTCTGCATCCACCTTCATTTGAAAATACTGTTTGATGTCTAAACCCTGCCTCTTCCACAAACTACGCTGTTCCATGAAGCTGTAACACTTCCTGTTTCATTTAATTGTCAGATTTGTTTTAAGTCTAATGAACTTCTAAACTTGTGAATTCAGGAAAGAGATGAAGAATTGTGAGAAACAGTTTGACTGGGGGTTCAAATCCCAAGCTTGACAACTTTAACTGCACATTTTCCTCAAATGTTAGAATCCTCTTTGCTGTTACACCTTTAGTTGATTCGCCTTTGTGGGTCTTTTGTTGCAGAATTTAAACAAACTAATTTCTTTCCAAAAACTAGAAGTTTGAAAAAGCTGATGCTGGAAAATCTCTATGATTTTAAAAATTATTTTATTTTTAAATCATAAATTTCAGTGAACTGAGCAACTGCCAACAGTGCCAAATATTCCCTCAACAGTGAAACTTTACTTCAGCCCTTTCAATATGTCTACACTTTTAATGCTACAGCTCAGCATTTACTACCTGAAATGTAAGCCTGCAGTGTAGGTCTAAAAAGTGTTAACTCATGCATAATGACTGTTCAGGTGTAATCCAGAGCAGCTCTGACTGTCTGAAACACTTGCAGGTAAATATTCAAAGAAATCTTAATCTGAAAGTATTTGAGTGAAAGTGAGAGGACAAAACAGAGAGACGGGCAGAAAAATGGAGCAGCAAGTCAAGTTTGTCTTCTGCTTTTAACTTGTATGTGTGGCTCTGAGCTGTTTCTGACCGAGATACAGTGAGGTAAATACATTTTGAACATCCTGTGATTTTGCAAGTTCTCCCACTTAGAAATCATGGAGGGGACTTGAGATTTTCATCTTCGTGCATGTCCACAGTGAGAGACATAATCTAAGAAAAATCTGGA
This sequence comes from Adrianichthys oophorus, assembly GCA_036245035.1. Taxonomy (NCBI): domain Eukaryota; kingdom Metazoa; phylum Chordata; class Actinopteri; order Beloniformes; family Adrianichthyidae; genus Adrianichthys; species Adrianichthys oophorus. The sequence continues at coordinate 2,301,154 of BSAI01000096.1, read as the reverse complement.
AATCACATTGTATTTGCTCTAACTGAGAGGAGGTTGTTCCCTAAAATTTCACAGTACACGGCCCCAGTCATCCTTTCCTTATTACAGTGCAGTCGTCCTGTTCCATGTGCAAAAAACACCCCATAGCATGATGTAATAACCCCATGCTTTACAGAAGGGATGGTGGTCTTGGGATGGTCCTCATCCTTTTCTTCTTCCAAACACGAGTGGAATCAACACCAAAAAGTTCTATTTTGGTCTCATCTGATCACATGACTTTCTCCTATGACTCCTCTGGATCATCTAAACGGTCATTGGCAAACTTAAGATGGCTATGGAGATGTGCTGAATTAAGCAGGGGAACCTTTCGTGCCATGTTTGTAGTTGGAGTCTTACTGATTGTATGGGGTGGACAGGTGTCTTTGCGCTGCTAACCACCTCAAACTGGTGCTTCTAACTTAGGATAATAAGTGGAGTGGAGGTGGAATATTTAAAGCTGGACTAACAGGCCTTTGAGGATCAGAATTCAGGCTGATAGACAAGTGTTCCAATACTGATTTGCTAGAGTAACATACAAATAAATGATTTTTAAAAAATCATAGAATGTGATTTCCATTTTTTATTATTGTATCTCTCACGGTGGACATGCACCGAAGATGAAAATCTCAGACTCCTCAATAATTTCTAAGTGGGAGAACTTGCAAAATCACAGGGTGTTCAAGTATTTATTTGGCTTACTCTACATGTCACAACATCAAAAACCAGACACAAGAGGACGACCCAACAAAACTACGACAGCCAGAACACAAAGACATCTTAAATAAAACACAAATCACAAAACACAGCATGAAGAGGGCTTACAGATGTAAACACACACTCACACACACACTGCAGAGCAAATACATTCAGGTTAACACCTTATTCAGTTGCATGACTCAACACATTCTTCTTTGCGTATGATCCAGGACTGTCCTGTGGAGTCTTTGTTGGCCAAGTCATTACAGTTAACCACACACAAACACACTCACACACACGAGACATCTAATTTGTCAGGTGTATCAGGAGCTGTCCTGAGGCTGGGCCTGTAAAATGAAGCAGATCCAATATAACCTTGCTTGTTTATGTAGTTATGTTTTGTAATAAAAGCTTGACATCTGTGTTATTTCTAACTTTTTCCTGATTGGATACATGTTTTGACATGTTCCACTGGACTACAGGAACAAATTGAGGCTCAGCGGGGCCAATCAATTGGTAATTAGCAACGTTCGGACTGCGGCACGGTGGAATACAAAAATGGGTTGATAACAAATTAAGTGCTTGATCCTTGATTTGATCAAAGTGGTTTAGTTCAGAAGGCCATCTGACCAAAGAAAAAAAAAAAATCTTCCGATACATATACCAAGATGTATAAAAACGCCCCATGACTCTGACGTATTTTTGCACGACACCATTCCACAAAGTCATCTCTGACAAATTTACTTTCCATAAATCCTGTCTAAGCACTTCAGTTCAGCAAAAGAAGAAAAAGTTTTTTTTTTTAATCGATTTACAGAGAAAGTCCTGAAACAAAGTTTCTTCTCAAACAATATAAACTATCCTATTTTTCTTCAAGTCTCACTCCGATCATTTTTCTGCCTATATAAAAGCATTCTTAGTGGTCTTAATTATGATGATGCAGTTTTTGGCCTATAAAATAAAAAACCTCGTTTTGTAGGACATAGTTTCTGCAGAGCAGCAGGAGTTCATCAGAAATTCGCCTGTGTGGTGGGCAGGACTGCCGCCAAGTAAGTAACCCTCTGCTAATATCCCACCATTCCTTTGTTTGCACTCTTTCCTGCTTGTTTACAGCCCCTCACAACCCCAAGCTAACATTAGCAGTGCAACAAAAACGGCGAGCAATAATAGAGCTCTCCAGCTGTACTGTTTTGACATAGTCGCCAGGTGGAAGGATCAGAATAGGGCGGAGCTGGGACCTTGTGGCCTGCTAGTATCCTCTACTACATGACATTTTCAAATGTCATTTTTTCATCAGCTCCTGATTCCTGACGATCTACAATTTCTGAATTACTGAAAAAAAGAAATCCACAGAAATGCAATTTATTTTCTTTACTCAAGTCCCCCATTATCCGAAAAATGCTACAAGAAGAAAACCACAAGTGCATTGGAGTGGATCTTTAAGGCAAAGCCAATTTTGTTTGAGTTGAGCACAAAATGAGGAAAGTACGTCAAACTGGCCCTGAAATTCCAGAAAGATATCAGCAGATGCTGGAACAAGTTTTGACCGAGTCTGAATTTGCATCTTCCTGCTTCGGTGTAGGCGAACATGCAGCAGCTTTTGGACACTGATAACAGTGAGTCGGAGCTGCCTGTCCTGCTTCATCATACAGGCCGCTGGAAAGATCCTGCAATCACATCGAAGAGCATCATCGGTCCAGACTGCAGGACATTACCTGGTGTCAAGTATCACACTGAAAACAGCTTTAAACACTGTTACACAGACCCTCCCAGTGTTCAGCTACTCTAGGTCTGTTAGCTTGTGGCTACAAGTACGGTGTGGATTAGGATGAACAAGTTTAACATCAGTATATTCACATGTTAGAAAGAAGACACAGCATGCAGCCTTTTCTCTATAAAAAAAATAATAATTGGCTAAAAATAGCTCAATTAAAGCTTCAAACATCTCTGATGTGGTGCTTTCTCCATCCAAGGGTTGCCTTACCAATTCTGGTTCCTCAAAAAAATCTTTTTTTTTCTTTGTTTTTTTTCCACACCGAATAAAGCAAAAATGTGTTCATGTCTAAATACAATCATGTCTTTGTTTCCATATACAGGTTTGAGGGAAGAATAAACATTCTTGAAGCACAAGCACAGAAAGGATACAGCATGTTCTTGTGAAGAAATGACAGTCATCTTTTTCTTTTGAGGTATAAAGCAGCACATGCACACTCGAACCACCAGACAGCCCGGTCCCGTGTGTCCGCCTCTAATCTGGTTCTGTCCGCCAACGTTTCTCAAGCAGCTGGCCTGCACTTTCATGCTTCAAAAGCGTACAGTTTCAGCATACATACGCCATACGGATGGATAAACGACTTGAGAACAGGATCCATGAGAATTACCAATGGTCTGGTACAATTCCTGGAGCGCTGAGACTCTAAAACTGATGAGGAAGCTGGGTTTCCTTAAATGCTGAGATCCTTTGTGGACAATCTCTGCGTTTAAGCTGCGGCCTCATCCCCAAAGTAGGAGAATCCTTTAAACTCATCTTGGTTGATCTGCTTGATGATGGTGTCGTCCACAGGCGTCAGAACGGGCTCCTCGCGCGTGAAGTCCTGGTCAAAGTTATTGACGTCCCTCTTGGTTTTCTGCAAGAAACAAACCAACAAATATCATTAGGTTTGCACCTTATCAGCCGCTGGAGCCGCTGCGGCTATTCATTCAGCAGAGTCAGCGATTCTCCGTGAATAAGATCAATGACCTGTCCTCCTATATGAAAGATTTTTTTTTTTTTGGGGGGGGGGGCAAGACTTTGGAAAACATGCTGGGAGATTGAACTCACAATGCGAGGCTTGAAGGGAGGCTTAACCTTTCTTTCCTCCAGCAGCATCCAGTCGATCTCTCTGAAGAATGGGTGAACTTTAATGGCCTCCTCCAGGCCCTGGGCCACCACACAGCCCAGACGCTTGCTGGGACTTTTGGTCATGAACTAAAAATAAAGAAAATATAAATGAAAAACATTGGCACAAAGAAAGAATAATGCTTGTTTTTTTTTTTTAAAGTACATGTCAGATTGTAAAAGAGCAGCTTGGAGTCACAGAAACCCAACTGACCTTTTTTACGTGTATTTTAGAAGTAAATTATATATATATATATAAAGAGTATAAAAAAGGAAAAATAAGCCTGAAAAAAGGATATATTGATTTGTAAAAAAAAATGGAAATAAAGGTTGACACATATTCATACGGAACATGACGATGAAAGGTCTCCTCAAAAGGACTCAACCTTCATTTTCCCATTGTTATTTTTTAAGCAAACCTGCTGAATACAACATTTTCTTCACAAACACGCATCTTGTGTTTGCTTTAAGTTTATTTCATGAAGAGACAAATGAGAGAACTAATCAGAACTTTTTTATTGGTGAAATTTGGCAATTGCAGCAGATTAATAGTAAAAGTGTTTCAAAGCACGTCACACATCATAACAGTAAGTATGTCATGTGACTTTAAGTTCTTCAGACTTCAGCTGGATAAAAGTTCCGGGCAAATGACCGATCAGAGTCCGATGCACAATCCAACATAAACACAACACTTTTTTCCCACAAGGCCTTGCAGGCCAACTGTCTCCAAAAGCCAAGGTAAACGCAAAGCTTGTGATGGAACCACAGCATGTGCAAATACACAAGTGGCTAAGTGTCATTATACACGGAAACACACACACGTATTTCAGATAAAACACACAACCAGCACAGACAAAGGAGCAGAGAGGGAATTCTGTGAGCTTTTTCCAGTGGAGGAACAGGAAACATGGATCAACAAATGACAGTGAGAAAAAAGTTGCATCCTCACTCACATGTGACTAAAACAGAGAAATAGGACGACCGACAGCGAGACCAAACCGTCAGGACTGGAGCAGATCAACAGAACTAAGATACCAGTTTGTTTCAAATGATTCAGTTCACGTTTAAAGCCTTGTGCGCATGCACCAGTATGGGTGCTGCAGATTTTGAGAGTCCAAAGACTTTGGACTCGGGTCATAGAGAGGAGTGGCTGCATCTTAACAGGAGCTTGAGGCTCATGCAGCCACCTTAATCGACATCATGAAAATGGAACGTGCCATTGTGGCGCATGTGGCAAGTGTATAGTGTAGTATTACGCAAACAGAACCGATCGGCCTCTCGTGCAAGATTTGGGGGTTCGAAAAAAGAAAAAATCTGTACAACACGCCTGCGTCTCACCTGCTTTACCCTTTACTTACCCTCGTGTGTTGTTGAAATGTTTGCTACGATCTGTCACCCAAAGGAAGCCCACAGGAAAAAATGTGCTTGAAAATGTTTCCTCACCAAGCGGTCTATAACCCTAATACATTGCGGGTTGTACGGATGCATTCACCTGCATGCCCTGTGCCCATTTTTTGCTCGCAGACTGCCCATATCCACCTGTAAGGGCAGTTGTGACTAAAGCTTAACTGATCATGGTCAGAGGAAGGGCTCATCTCACAAGCTGCTGTTCTCGTCTCCTATTGGAACATGGTGTGACAAACTTGATCCACAAACAAGTGACCACATATGAAAACAGCAGTTTTTTTCAGCACAAAGAACTGGTCCAGGATGGTTCTGAATCATCACGGGAACAGCAGTGGTCAAGGTCAGCTAAGCAAAATGGTGAGGTTCGAGTCACTGACCGCTCTCAGGATGGACACGGCCTCCTTGCTGAGCCACACTGGATACAAGACGTCATCGTGGAGAATGGACTCGAATAGGTCGTCTTCATTATCAGCTTCAAACGGGGGCTGCCCGGCCATCATTTCATACATCAGCACCCCCAGAGCCCACCAGTCCACCGACGGACCATAATCCAGCTCCTGAAGGATCTGAGCACAAAAGAATTGAACAAATCCAGTTAAATAAATCTACTTAAATCTTTTTACCTGGTTAGAGCAATGAGCAACATGTTTTTTTGAGGGAACGTCATGGCAAAGCTGCTTCCTTCCTTTAAGTGCAGCTGACCAATGAGAAGACAAGGGCACTTTTTTTGTGTAGCACCTTTCCTAAAATTACTTATATAAAAGGACTACAAGGAGACGAAAAAGTTAAAATGCTGCTAAACATCCCCTTTCCAAAACGACAGTTTATATTATCAAAACTGTTCAAATCAATTGCTTCAACCTTTATAGCTAATGTTCACCAAAAAATGTTTTTGTTTTTGTGTACAAATATTTTCAGTTATGATTTTAGGCAGTAGTATCTACAGCTGTTTTTGTTTTATGATGTATTTGTGACATTTTTAAACGGCAACGCATTTTTTTTATTGTAACATCTGCTTTTATGGGTCCTAAAATTTCAGCAAATAAGTTTTACAGTTTTTAACTTTGATCCAGTGAATTAATAATTCACCATTAGGTTTTCATTTCTATAAATAAATCAATTAGCTTAGGTTAATTGGTGAGCATAAATTGTCCTTAGATGTGAATGTGTGTATACGTGGCCCTGTGGCAGGCTGGGAAAACGCCCACGGTGTACCCAGCCTTCACCTAACAGCAGCAGTGATAGATAAACCCTTGGAAATGTCTTCCAAATAAAATATGCAACATTAATAAATTTGCTTTGCTTTCACTGAACTTGTAAACATGGAATTATAGAAAAAAACACAAACAATTCTCTGACGACAGTCTTTTTTTTTTTTTATTTTACCTCTGGTGCGATGTAATCGGGTGTCCCACAGAAAGTAGTGGTGGTAGCTCCATTGAGGATTCCCTCTTTGCACATCCCAAAGTCAGCCAGCTTGCAGTGGCCTTCTGCATCCAACAAAATGTTGTCTAGCTTCAGGTCTCTGTGGGGCAGAATGTTTGTAGAGGATATTCAAGCTGTGCACATAATAGTGCACCCGTACATTCACAGGAATGTTAGGAGTCATCTCACAAACACAGTTACACTGCAGGTGAACTGGAAAAATACAACATCTGACTATATTACAAACCACAAGTAATACACAGATGTAATCTAGCAGTACTTTTGGAAAAAAGGACAGCCAGAATTTAATTTCTGCCATTATGTCATTCTAGAAAGTCAAAAAGACGATAAAACAGGATTAGATCCTACAAAAAGAGTTGAGAGAATAATAGACATGAGGAAGACTTGGGGAAAGAGAGAAAAAAAGTTGAGATAAAAGGAGTGGTGCTGACAGACAGCAGGGATGGTCATGAATACAGCCACTCTCAGCTTGATGGTTGATTGCTACAAAAATGTCAACATCTCCTGGATGCAGCCACTGCAGCCATTCAGCCTAAGGTGTTTTCAGAACAGACAGCCACCCTGACGAGCAGCAGAGCAGACCAACGGTACGTGCTCGTGAAGCACAAAGCTTATGCAAGTGTTCTGTTTCAGTAAGACCCCCAAAATGAAAGAAAAAAAAGGGGAGGGGGTCACAACAGGGCTTAAGATCTGTAGTGACCTCACGATGAAAAGTTTGTTGTTTTCCTAGTTTATGTTCGCCTCCAACAGGGGTTTCAGATTTTTTTTATTAGGAACATTTCAGAATTTTGTGATTTCCTGCAATCCTCTTGACTTTGTGGAAGCGGGTATAGATAATAGACTGATGGATGGATTTCCTACTGCATCCTCATAACAAATCCCAACAAACGAAATGTAAGGAGATGGATTTTGTCGCAGACAAGAACAAGTTTGAGGGTTCAGTTTCAAGTTTAGAAGCCCACTTCAGTAAACTCGTGTTTTTGGTGTTATTAAACATGTTCTTGTGGCATTTTTCTGATGACTGAGGGCATATATTAGAAGAATTAAGATTAAAAGTGCATTTTTGAGTACTCCTTTATTCAAATTGTTGTGAATCAGGAGCACTCAAAAAATGCAGTTTGAAAAAGCTTGTAGTTTATACATAGAAAGCCACAAGCTCCTCGCTCCGCTTCATTCTGATGCAGGCACTTGCAGACAAAGATCCATGTACTTCTTCATTTTCCTCATGAGCTGACAGGTAAACAGGTGGATGACAGGAAGTGTGGGCAGGTCCACAAAGAATTTCTAATGAAATCCGGCCGCTCTGCAGAAACTATGTCCTAGAAAACATTTTCTTTGTATTTTGGCTAAAAACGGCATAATCATATTTAAAAGACCACTGGGAATGCTTTGAAAATAGATTAAAAGTTGACCGGAGTGGGACTTGAGGAATTTGAGACAAATTACTTCCTTACTTTGACCACACCTTTCTGCTTTCTACTTTTATGTGGACAGCAGTGCTCCATTATTTATACTCCATTATTTCAGGTATCTCAGTACTGTGAAAAGTTAAACCGTCTACGCTACGCTAATGTGCCTCGGGTCATGAAGAATAAAAACATGACACGTTGAATGCAGCGGACCGTCACAGCTGGCTTCCAACCAAGTCCTTGTTTGATTTACCAAACTGGGTTCAGACTCAAGTTACAACAGTGTGTTAAAAATATCACAAAAACACTTTTTATTAACCTTTTTAAACTCATGAATGTTGAAATTTACACCTTAGACTGACTCTTACTTAACAAGAGAAAGAAACGTAGAGATATGTTATGGATTCATGTTAGTTGATCCAACAGTAAGGTGGTTCTCACATTAGTCCCTCAGTTCAAGTTTTCTTTTTCGATTGCATTTTCTGTGATTTGTGGAACAGGCACATATTTGCTTTCATATTTCTGCACTCTGGATGAAATCTAAAACTCCCATCACTTACCCGCTGCCCAGAACAAATGCAGCCTTGTGCTGCATGGCTGCCAGAGATTGTGCCTTGCTAAAAGGCACATTAACATTGGAGAGTGGAGTTCTTGTTCTGAGGTTCTTCGGCTGACGGATGAAACTGCTGACAGCCTGGCCCCCTGCTTGCATATCTACTCCTCCAGGCAACTCCTGGAACATTAATGTGGGCAGCAGGGAAGGAAAGTGGCTTACGAATTGAATGTATTAAATTGAGTTTAAATATCAGCTGACGTTAATCTTTGTGTAAGACATCGCCTGCACAGGAATATCCAATTATATGTGGCTGCAGGTGTTCAGCTGGGATAATGGAATGATATTACAAATGCAGGAGAAAAAGAAAAGTCCACGAGAACAAAAACTCTTCATTGTTTAAAGAAAAAAAACAACATAATTTGACGGTAAATTTAAACCACTTTTTTGTTTTCTGGAAAATTTTAGCACAATGGAAACTTTTTACATTGAAATGTTTGTTTTTTATTGCACTGTTAATCAAGTGTGTTGCAAGTTTCCAAATTTCAAATTTTCTAATTCCAAAAGAAAATGCCAGGTAGACTCTGTATCATCAAACACTCTGGGGCGGCCGTGGTGCAGCGGTAGGGTGGTCGACCTCTGATTGGAAGATTGCAGGTTTGATTCCCGCCTATATGTCGAAGTGTCCTTGGGCAAAACACAGAACCCAACATTGCCTCTGGTGGGAGGTTGGTGCCAGTGTTTGGTAGTGGAGCTGCCATCAGTGTGTGAATGTGTGAATGGGACTGTGACTGTAAAGTGCTTTGAGCCTTCAAGGAAGGTGGAAAAGCACTTTATAAGTATACGCCATTTACCCATTTACCTGCACTGGAGATAGAGCAGGACTTCATACCCATACCTGCACTTTGTTAAAGGTAAATGCAACTCAAATATCTGGCAATTTTTAAAAAATACTAGTTGTAAATATTGACAGTTTTGCATTCAATATTGATGGGATTGTGATCTGGCAGGAAGGAAGATATTAACATGACCTGCAATGTAAAAATGTGGGAGCAACTAACTTTTGAACTGGTGCTTCAAAAAAAAAAAAAAAAGATTGATGCACTGATGAAACCAGAGTAAAACATCAGTCTAGAACTCCAGTCTCCATATATCACTCTCAGTATGAAAGCTGACATACAAATGTTGTTGTCCTGCCTGCCTGAAAAAGCCCCAAAGTATGTACATGTGTTTTTTTTTTCCAATGACTCCTATACAAACCAGGTGTGACTATATTGGTAAATTGAATCATTTTCACCTTGGGGGCCAGATTCAGATGCCCAAACAAACACATCCGGCTCTCAGACCTTTTTACATTAATCAGTTTTAATGGTTAGTTCCACAAGCAAGGTACCCAATCTGAAGTGAAATGGTCTCAATTAAAACCAGAGGTAAACATACTCACAGCCTAATTTGAGAACTTTTTTGCCCTTAGAAGGGTCAGAGTAATTATCCCAGTCAACTGAGCTGGGCACAAAATCCTTTAAACTCCATCATTGATCAACTTCTACTCTTTAAATTGTGTACTGGGAGGGTGCAGTTCTTTACATGACCGATGAGATCCTGAGATCTAAAACGGCTTTACAATATGTTCAAACACTTATGGCAAAAACCCAGCATTTAACTGAAATAAACTAGAAAAAGTTGTTTAGCCTGGTAAAATGCAGAAAACCAACGCCAAACATATGTTGCTTAAATATATAAAAGCTAAAGGTGTAACAATAATTGACTTAATTGATTAATCAATTTCTATCCCGATCCAACCAGACCAATCTGTCTGAGGCAAGTTGTTAATCAAATCGACCAATATCATAAAAAAAAAATTACAATTAAAAAATGGATTATATTGATCTCGGAAAATACCCTTTGGATTGAGACATAGGTTTATTTTACTATAACGTAAAAATGACCATCACAGTGGACAACACACATGTGATGAGGCAAAAACTGATCAACCAATCCAATGTGTGGAAACACTTTGAATTTACAAAGTCATGTGACCATACAGTGAGCTAGAATGTTCTCATAATGTTCATTTGGATTATTCAGATGTGGAAAAACAACAGTGGAATGAACTTTATCAAACTCAAATGGGAATGGATTTGACATTCATTCTTGTTTACTTGTTTGTTTGTACACATATTTCATTTACACTCGATTATCTTGTAAGAAATAAAAGAATGTGGAAAATTCCACCCGCACTGTTCAGTACCAGGTATTTTTCTCGGAGTCACACTGGTTGAAGTTTTGGATAAAAATGACCTGGATCCATTTTAGGTCAGTGAAGATCGAATCGGATCATTCAAAATAAACCTTTATTGACTATGAATCAGATTGTCAACAATAAATTATAATATGAATCAAATCGTTGTTAAAATGAATCGCTACACCCTTAAAAAAAAAGCCCAGGTAAAAAGTTTGTTATAAAGCTGTTTCTACCTTAACCTGTATCGCTCAGCAAGCACGGCTGACAGAAAGCAGTCTGTCAAATCATCGTAACCACCGACGGTGTATTTGTGCATCTGTGCAAATGCAACTTTCCATGTTTGCAGTTCTGGAATTAACTCTGACAGGTAACATGGATACAGACCAAACTGTTTCTTTAAGCATCATGACAACTAAACGCTGAACATTCTGAGGATATTCAGTCTTACTGCGGTCATCGGTGGGATCACCGTTAAAATATCTTTAACTATAATGTCGCTTATAGAAACAACATAAATGGACTGAAGATACTCTGCTGCACTGTCAGCAGCACACATATAACGCACACAAAGCAATCAGGCTCGATTGAGAGCGTTTCCTGTGTTTCGTGGTAATCTTGAGTGATTTTTCCATTACGTCCTCAACAGTAGCCCCTGCGCTCTGTGACAGCTAACCTCTCCCCCTCTCTCTTAGCCCCATCCTTCCACCCCTCCGTCCCCTCTTCGGAGTGACCAAATGTTCCAGACACACATCTGTTCAAATACACAAACACTCGCAAACTGTTGCCTGTGGTATATTTATCTGCACAGGGTCACTGCATGAGAGAACCATCGGGGTGGGAACATATTAAAATAAATAAACTGGAGGGTTCCATTTTTTAATCACGCCAGGAATGAACCAATAACTTTAACAAATTAAAACAAACCATGAAGGACTGCATTATGAAAAAGTGCTGTAATATATAGGCTCTGCAGTTTAGACCATTAGTCTTATTGGTTTTTGCAGAATTCAAACCCCAAAACATTCTGCTGGATCATTGCTGCATTTCCTGGACAAATGATATGCTCTGCACATCGTGAAAAAAGTCTATAAAGCCAACACCAAACATTTAACATAAATCAAAGGTTTGTGAAACCTTGAAATGATGCGCAATGCTGTTTTATTATGCATGCTTATATGAAGATTTTGTGATTTTAGTGGATTAATTTTCCTATTTTTGGCATTTGGCGAAAATGTATAAATAAACAAACTTAAGAGTCGAAATACATTTCCCAGCCTTGTCAAGTGAGGAAGGATTGCGTATCATGCATTACATTGAAAGAAAAACCAACACCGTGTAATTTACTCTGGCAGGGCCCTAATACAACTGATTCAACCATCAAGAAAACCCAAAGTTATTGCTGATGAAGGTGGTCCGTCCTACAAGTTGCTGAGCCATTTTGAACTCAATCTGAGGTTTAGTTTATGGTATAAAATATTTTACTTTGTTAGCTTTCTAAAATTTGTTTTTTTTCCCATTTTAATGAATGGAAGGATTGAAGCAGAAGCGGCTTTTGTTATTTTTCTAGTTCTTTAAATTCTACCAAACAGCTTCATAATTTGAAACCCAAACTTTCACCAAAAAATATAATAAAACAAAATAGCCAAAATATCACAAAACTCAAGACTAATGCCAGTGTATTTTTTAATCAAGTCAATGACTTCTTCTATAAGATGTTCCATCCATCCATCTTCTTTCCACTCATCCATCTTTTTTCCGCTCATCTGGGACTGGGTTGTGGGGACAGCAGCCTAAGCAAAGATGCCCAGACTTTTCCTCTCCCCGGCCACTTCCTCCAGCTCCTCTGGGGGGACCTCAGTGCCAGCCGAGAGATGAAGGCCAAATTCTTCATTTCTCTGTACCACTCCATTAGTTGGGGCATTTGTAGTGGAAGTGGTGTACAAAATAGTCTTTTTAAACGCCAACTCTCCAAGTGGAGGGATACAGAGCCCTGTCGTGAGGTGGTTCCGCATCCCGTTATGCCATGGAGGAGTAGCGCTTTTCTTCATGTGGGTGCATTCAAAAGCACAGAAGTTTACATTTAAATGTAAGTAATGACTTTTTGTTTTAGCATGACCTTCTTAAAGTTATAAAACTGCTGTTGTTATGTGTATTCAAGCGCTGGAAGCTCTGTGCTAACATAGCTGACCGGCAACTTTTGGTGACGTCATCGAGTGGTAGTGATGTCCTATTTTTCTATAGCTCTTCGTTTGGAGGGCCAAATGTAGGAGAAGAGAGATGGGGTAGGGGAAGAATTTGGATTCGGCTGTAATCTCTCTTGCGTGTCCTGGGTCTTCTTCCGGGGCCTTTGTCCAGTGGGACATGCCCAGAACACCTCCCCAGGGTGGCGTCCAGGATGCCACCTCAACTGGCTCCTCTGGATGTGGAGGAGCAGCGGCAATACTCCGAGCTCCTCCCGGGTGACAGAGCTTCTCACCCTTTTTCTAAGGGAGCGCCCAGCCACCCTACGGAGGAAGCCCATTTCAGCTGCTGGTATCTGGGACCTCATTCTTTTGGTCATGACCCAGAGCCAGTGACTATAGGTGAGTGTTGAAGTGAAGATCGATCGGTAAATTGAGTGTAAAATAAAATAAAGCTGTGTATAAAATGTTGTATAAAATATTAAATTGATTAAGTTAAAAAGCTGCTATTATTGGTGTTTTTTTCAGTACACATAACAGGTGCCACTTTAAATGAAAGCATGGCATCACACTGAAACATTTTTCTTCCCTTTTGTGCAAACTCATCTTACATAGTTGTTTTATTCTAAAATATCACTGAAGCATTTTGTGAACTTTTGTTGTGATCAAAAGTATGGGTGTCAAATTTTCGCGCTAATCATGAATTATTAATAACACAAATTAGCGCGTGATTTTTTAAAATCACGTTAATCTAATTTAAATCTATTACTATTATCTATTATGTAAGGGATAGTGCCAAACAACATGTGCGTTATCAGTAAATGATAGACAACACAAAGTCCTTGTGCAAAGTCCATTCATTTCTGATAATGAACACCTCAAAGGCCATTTTCCCGACTATGCCATTGTTGTTTACGAAATAAATAAATATTAAATCAATTATTAGTACTTTAATCTAATTATATTTCAGTTTTAACATTTGTTTCACACAAAGCAGACTGTTAGACACAAGGTGTGACACGTTATGGCAACATCTGGCGAGCCTGCACCGACCCTCACTCTGCAGAAGTGGAGAAAAGAGCTGTATATGCTGAACTTCATGATAAGGTAAACAAAGCATCACTTCAGAGGGAAAGTTCAGCCCTTACTACTTTATTTCAACAAATGAGGAAGAAAAACTTGCACATGTTAGAGTAAGAGTGGATTAAATAATAACAGATCGCAATTGATTAAACGCTAAAAAAAATGATTGCATGACAGCGCTAATCAAAAGTTTGTGTCACAGTTTCATGCTTAAGTGATGTTTCTCCAGTTTGGAATGACATCCTGCTTAAAAGAATGACAAACTTGCATTGCTGATTTGTAATGTATGGGTAGATGCATTAAGTCATTTTAAAAGCCAAGTTGTTAAAATAATACAATATTAGTCTACTATGTACGACACGTAATAAAATATTTTCTTATGAAAAATTAATTAACCAATTAGTTGAAAATAAAAACAAATAAATGTTGTCTAGGTATTAGTAGAACTTAAGTTTACTAACAAAAAATTACATTTTTCAAAAATGTTTTTTTGTCCTGTTGTATGAGACTGTCTGATCTCAACACATTTTGCAAACTACACCCAACCTTCCAAACAACTGAATGGTTGTGCATGTGTGTTTACAGAGAAGCAAGGCCCCCACCAAAACCAGTCTTAACCTGCTCGGTTAACCGTTTCACCTCAAAATGTCACCTCAGGCTACATTTAGCCTCTGAAAAACCAGCAAATGCTTGTTCTGGTCCTGTGTTTCTATGAGGACAGTGGACAGCTGAATGGAGGGGTGGACAAAAGGAAAAAGGGCGGAGAGAGGAAGAGGTGGGCGAAAGGATAGTAAGTACAAAACGTTCCCAAAAAAAACATCCGCTCCTTTTTCCTCAGGACAACAACGTGGGCCAGAGACGAGACAAAAGTTTGATAGGACAGACAGAAAGGATCAGGTAGCTCGCTTGACTGAGCTGTCATGAATTAACACGCAGCATGTGTGTTTTCTCTGGCAGCCTCTGACTGAGTAATATTCACCATCAAAACAGCACGACTGAGAAAACACAGCTCAAGGTCCAAACCATTAATCTTTGTGCTTGAGAATGTCGGCTGCTGTCGGTCCATTTTAAGCCATCGAACTGAAATGAATTCCTTCTAGAGTAGTACAATATCAAGCCAATGATGTCCGGAAAACCCCTCACCATAGGAAAACTCAGAGGGAAAGCCTCTAACACCAAGTGTTAGTACAGGACCACAGCATAAAACCAGAGCAAAGCTGTCAATCTTATGCTGACCTGTCCTTGGCATCTGCACCAACACTCGCTGCAAATCAAGGTTTAGAGCAACCACCTGGCAAATGGTTAGTCAGCAATTAAAGTCAGTGCCTGACCGTCGATCTGTCTTTGAGCAAACACAGACATTTACAATGGAGAAACCTTGTGTTGTCGTGGCACATTGGTTTGCGTTGAGCTGCTTTCAGTTTTCCAGTCATTGCCATCTTCACCCTAATAAACCGCCATCAAACCCCTGCTTTTTCAGAGATGTGCAAACATGCCTATCAGCTGTTAAAATATACCCAGTAAGGCTTTAATAGAACTGATGATTCAGCAATCATTTGTCATTCAAAGGCCACATCTCATTTTATCAGTTTCAATCTCCAAATCAAGTTGGTTTGTAAAAGTCATTTCCAGCAGATGTTCAAATATCAAACCGGAGGTATAGGAAAATGTTGTTTCCAAGCCCACTCATGACTGATTATTTCCTGGTACAGGTGTGTCCAGCCAATTACAACATGCCAGAGCAGGGTATGTTAAAAACATGCAGGAATGCGGCCCTCAAGGCCTGGAATTGCTTGCTTTAGTCACGACTGCCTTTATGGATGGATACGGGCTGTCTGCAGGCCAAAAAAAAAAAAAAAAAGCCATCATAAAACACAAAACAAGGCTAGACAGTCTCAGTTTTTGAGATCACTCCATGTTAAATTTGAATTGTGCCAATCCAAATAGGAGAAAAAAACATGAAACATTTTCTTATCGCATAAACTTTTTAATTGACCCCCCCCCAAACACACACACACTTATTAATAAAACCATTGTCACACCAGAGAGAGGAACAATGAGACGTGGTCAGCAGGCACCAGCAGGACTGGACCTGTGGCTCCGGGATCACGTATTCAAAACAACTACACAACAGGACAGAAAGGCAAAAGAACAAAAATGTGTTGATGTGTATTTGATATTGGAAGGAAGTTTTTATTGGTTTTATCCCGTTCCACTTTTACGCAACAGACTGTTTGTGTTTCATGTTATTTATGGCATTGCTTGTTTTATTTTATCCACTAATTCTGCCTTTTTCCCACCCTTGATGCTGTATCGGTCGCCGTTTTGAATCGGTTTTACAAACTTTAAACAACTTCATTATCTTGAACACTCTTGTAATAGGTTTCTCTTTGATTCGATAAACTGAAACTGAACAATATAACATCTTATGTGTCTGTGAACAGCAGAATTTTTTCAGTGAAAATGGAAAAAGGGCCAACTGTCATTGCAGCACGGTCTTATGAAAGAACTGATCAGCAAGACAGGAATGAAAGGAACCTCATAATGCAGATTCCACTTCATCATCTTCTGCTGAGAAAAAAATCTTTTTTAAACAAAAAAGTTTTTTTTTTTTTTTAATTCAGAACTGTGAAACATTTTTGCTTTTCTCAACTTGAGTTTTTCTTTTATGAAAATGTTTTTTTTTTATCTCATAAATCTGTTAGAAAATGCAATACCAAAAATAATCATTTGAGACTTTTACACTAAATAAAAAAATAAAATAAAATAAATTAATACAGCAATTTTTTTTTCTTTAAGACATTTTTTTTAAGAGATGGAGTTGGATTTAACCATTTTGTATTGTTTTTGGCCACGCTTTGATTGCTAGTTTAAATCAGTTATACATTATGTTCTCAAAAACCAAAATCAAATAAAAAAAAAAATACTAGTATGCCATTCAGCAATCTGAAAAAAAATCCTTCAATCTTCTAGTGATCTGTGTTCAATTTTAAAACAGCAATAACCGAGTGTTTCTGATGTTACAATTTCAAGTGGTATACTTCATTTCTTGACAGCTGAAAAGACGAGACAAACCAAAGAAAAAGGAAAACAAGCATACTGTGAGGAAACCCAGGAAGGACATGCTGAGCATGCAGAAGATACATTACTATCTTTTGTCAGATAGATCTGAGCTTTTATTGCTGGATTGACAACAATACCCTTTTTTAGCTCCTAGGTTTGTTCACGTCGTTTTTTGGAGGTTTAGCCGCCTTATTTTGCAAATTCATGGCTTTTGGGAGCGTGCATATGGACGGTTACCAGGCAGCGGCTGCGGTGAGCTCATGCACAGCTGAGAGCACAGCACAAACACAGCTCATTTCTATGGAAAACCTGTTTTGGTAATATAACACAGGTATATTACATACATACACGCACAAAGAATCATTGAGATCTAATGACAAAAATGAAAGGAGGCAAACTTTTATTGGCTTGTACCATTAAAAGTTAATATAAATAATTGTTAACAAATTTATTTCAAATTGACAAAGGTTATGTTAAAAGAGATAAATGGGGTGAAACTTTATCACTTTCTAAATCTCAAGAGAATGAACGCTTTATTTCTATATTTTGTTTCAAACAATAAAATGATTCCACGACTCGACTGAAGTGAATCTGTGCAAACATGAATTCAGTGAGCAGCTCTGATCTTCTTCTCATTGTGCTCTTTTACACCAAGTCTACCATGGCTGCTGTCATGTTTTTGGGGTTTTTAGTATTAAAAGAAACATGGCCAAAGTAAGTGACATAATGGAAGAACATGTGATATTACATTTTGCATTTGATGATGGATTTCTTTTTAAACAAATGATTTTTTTTTTTTTTACTTAGCCTTGGTTAAACATTTGGTTTTGTTTGGAGCACTTAAACATTTATTTTTCTCCCCTCTTTTGAAGATGGAAAACCAAGTGGAGTTTGTAAAATAAGTGATGATAGAACACAGTTCAACATTTAAAAGGCATGGTTATGTTAGAAGAAAAGATAAATAAAATAAAAAAATGTCATTATCAGATAGATACATTTTTTTAAAAGGAGTTTCTATTTTTGAAGACGGCATTGTATTTTTAGCAACCTGCCGGTGTAACCAAAGGAAACACAACAAATACTGATAAGTCTTGGGGAACTAACTTTACCCTTTGAAACGAAACCCGTTATGTTGAGTAAATAAATATTGTGCACAAAGAAGCTGCATGATAAGAAAGTAGAAGCCCCTCATTAAACCTCATATTCATGTCAAGTAGAGGAAAAAAAAAAAAATCTTGCTTTCCTTTCTTTCATCAAAACACATCTTTTGGGCAAACACTAGCCCTGCACCATCATCCATCACAATAGTGTTATGCTTCACATTGCGTGTGCTTTTGTGGGACCAACTTTGTGTTTGCTATTAGCTGACAATAATATTATGGCTGAAGGAGCCGATACAGACAGATAATACCTGGAGCGGGATGACAGTGAGGTCATCTCCAGCAGCAGTCGAACGCTGAGGACTTCCCCGGTCAAAAGTTTGACTTTTATAACTAACAAAAATATTTAGAAATCTGTTTCAATTGTGGCCATAAACTAAAATCTGCCATGAAGGCCCAACAACAAACATCATTTTGTGTAGAAATTAGCTTCTGTGAGTCAGTTTCCAGAAAGATTCAACTCAAAAAGACCTCAACGATTTGCCTCCTAAATTTAGAACGGTTGGAAAACACACATCACATGGAGGATGTTTTCAAAATCATTCACATTCATTCGGCTGCGGTGAGTTGCAGTCTGATAACTGTTGTTTGGATTCCCAAATACCACAGTGGAGTTAATCTAACAAACAGAACATTTAAAAGCAGAAAGCTCTAAGATGTAACATTTAGAGATAAAGATTGTTTTCTTTTCTGTGTTATTAGTAAAAGCATCTCCTGTTTAAAGCACCTTCTGTAGCAATAAATGATCAAAATCAACTTTGAGCAGACAATGACAACTCTATTTTCCTAAACGCTTATTACTTACATTGTATGTATGTATTCTGTGAAACCAAGTCTTGGTTTGGGTTCTACGGGGTCTGCCAGGTCCTTGTTGTTTGGTGCTTAATAAGTCTTTGAGCTGTAAATGTTGTGGCATCACTGTAATAAAATCAGGTTTTATGGACTGAAAGTTTTGCTCTATGACTTGGCACTTTTCATTTCCCCCTTACCAAACCACCTCTAGTGTTACTGTAGAGAAAAGCCACAAAGCCGTATAAAATAGGATTTCCTGGAAGATAACATGGCAGATTTTTTCCCTTTAAGGGCAAAATAATCCGTGAACACATTCACTGTTCTTGTATGATCTCTTTTCACAAGATTAAAAATAGCACGATTTTTGAGTATCAAATTCGTACATTTGCTGTAGAAAAATCCAACTATCATTAAAGGTAAAAAAAAAAAAAAAACAGTTTTCTGCATACTTTTGACCAAAACTTTTTAGCAAATTGAGATGCTTTTGGCATGAACATTTCAATTAGTAGTTTAAACAGCTTGGAAAGCCACCCTTTCCATTGTGCTTCTGGTTTACCTTAAAACTAATCCCATCGCAGACTTGTTAACCCTTAGTGACATGCCCCTGTGCTGCGGGTTTCTGAGCTGTCCGGCCTGTGGAGGGTTGTAGAGAAGAGCGGCTGCATCTTAAGAGGAGTGCAGGTGTGTCTTGTAGTTCCCTTGAGGCTCATGCGGCCACTTTATGGGACTCAGGATTGTCTACATTCCTAATGTTTAACAGCCTGGATTCCCGTGAGGAGCGTGCACTTTTCACTTTAACAGCACAAACTGGCTCCTTGCGCATTGGGCAGGTTTCGCGTTGATTGAAAAAATGAAAAATCTGTACAACATACCTGCGTCTCACCTCTTTCACCCTTACGTATTATTTAAGTATTAGATAAAACCTGTCACATTCAGCATACGCATAGAAAAAAATGTGCATGAACATTAACACCCAACGGGTTCACCAAATGGTCTGTGATGCTAATGTTTTGTGTGGGCCACCTGGGTGCCCCGTACAGGTTTACTCATTTCTCGCCTGCATGTGCCTGTAAGGGCAGTTGTGACTCAGGCCTCACTACAGAAGATGCAACAGAAGATGAGTGATCATCATCATCAGTGGCTTTGCCCTTCAAGCTTCAGCAACAATTAAAAAAAAAGTCATATTTTGGTAAAGCGGGATAAGAAAAACAGTCAGTAAATGGGATAAAAGTGTGTTTTGTTAATATGCTTATTAATAGGATTGCTTCATTCAATGTTATCTATCTCACTAACTCTTCTATCAACAAGAACTTTAGGAAAGGTGCAGCATAGGTGAACGTGTAACCGTCAGATACAGTTTTGAATCCAAACCTTCCTTGAGTGGAGATATAACTACAATCGCTGATTTAAAATTACAACATGGAAAAATGTGTTTCCAAAACTGAAAAATTAGAAAAAGTTGATGAACAAAACATGGAATGTCTAAAGCCTGCATAATAGCTTGCCACAAAACGCATCACTGCAACCACACTACTGTCGAATAGAAATGAAAAAATCTCCGCAAAAATAAAATTGGCTTGGACAAAAAAAAAAAAATCAACATCTTGATGGCTTTTATTGTTGACAAAAAAAAAATTAAAAAGAATCATTTGAAGTGAACAGATTTAAATGCAGAAATGAAAAGCATAAGAATCTTTTTTCAGGTCCTAAAATCAGATGAATAATTCAGTTCAGAAGCTTGATAGGAACTTTGCCAGGGAAACATTTCACGTTAAAGCCAACATATGCTCTTGGGGAAAGGAATGGGACGTCCTTTGCTTTAAAGCATGATGTCGTGTAAACAGAATAAAGAAACAAAGTAGAACTAAGAAAGTTGAATGCATAAGTGGCCAAAATTTTAGAAAAGCACTGCACAAGTACAGTCCACTTACCATTTTCCAACCTCAGCTGAACACCAGATGACATATTACACCCTGTGATTATTTATATAACAAAAACAAAGCCAAATCACAATGAAGTGTTTTTCTTTGTTTACAGTGCTTTTTAGTTTTTTGTTTTTTCGGAATAAGGATTTAATAAAAAAAAAAAAAAAAAGCAACACTCCTCAGACAGGTGAGATGGGCTTGACATCGGCACAGTGGGCTTTACCTGTAAACAACTCCATGGCTGTGCAAGAACATCAGAGCAGAGATAACCTCAGCGGCGTAGAAACGAGATCGAGCCTCGTCAAACTTCCGCGATCGCTGTATCTGAAACATCAGGTCGCCGCCATTTACGTACTCCATCACAAAGAACAACCGGTCCTGCAGAGAGGGGGATGAAAAAATGTGTCTATTGCAATGATGGCAAATAAACAACACGTTTGCAGAATGAATACATTATTAGCTGGAGTATGTAAATATAACAAAGAATTGTTATAAAGATAATTGATATACATACAAAACACATTTAAATAATTTCTCTATCCATATTAATATTTTTATTGCAATAAGTAAAACATTTTTCTTCATTTAAGTTTCATTTCTTCTGAATCAGATAGAGCACGTGAATCATGCATTTAAAACGTTTTGTGTACAAGCATTTGTCTTCTCAGACCCGCTTTAGTGCGCATTTGTGACCACTTCTGCTGAACTGTTTCCTGTAACAAACAGAAAAACACCAACTGCAGTACGCAACGCCCTCCGAGCCCCATTCTCTAAAGAATCTCTGGAAGAAAACAGCCTGCTTCCTGAATTCCAGCTCACTTTCTTCATATAGGAAATTAGACTGTGTGTGCGTGTTTGTGCAAAGGGGGGTTGCGATATAAACAGCAGCATATATAAGACACAAGGAGGAGTCTGTCAGACTCGCTTTGTGAGTGTTAAATGCACGCAGCGCTGCAGTGGAGGTGAGACATTGAAAACACGTACATGTATGTATGTATAGGACATATATGTTTACACACATTTGCTTTAGCATGTTGGCCTCCGTGGGTTTAGATTTCATTAAGCTTTGTCTGAGATAAAAGTTATAGTCACACTTTTTTTTGTATTGAAGTTCTATTGTCAGATTTTGCCCTTTCCTCTCAGTTGCTGTCACACCTCCGATCATTTTCAATCATTCATATTTGTGTGAATAAAATGTCTTCAAATTTGTGAATTTCTGTTGGCTAATGTCAGGCTATCAGCCTTTAGGTTTTCCTTGTTTTAGGCTTTTTAAAGTTTTTCTTCCTAATTAAACTTAGTTGCAGCAGATAAGTTTTTGTTTCCTGCATTTGGGTCCTCCACAACCACCAGCAAAAACAACAGTAGCTTGTAAAGCTTTGTTAAAAAAAAAGGTTCTATTTTCACAAATCTCCACAATCTAATATTACAAAAAAAAAAAAAAAATTCTCTGACTGAAAAAAAATTGTTCCCACCGGAGGTGTCCAACTTCAGACCACAGTTTATTTCCACACAACGCTGTCATTCCACATTATCACTGGTGAAGCACACCTGATCTGGATCATTAGCAGCTGACGGAACAGGGAAATCTGGAAAATAAAAAGGACAACAGCCCTTGCAACCTGGAGTTGGAAACCCTTGCTAGATTGTGGCTGTGGAGGGACTGCAGTATGTTTCAGAGGGCAATAATCTCACCACTAAACTCAAAAATATGTACCAAACTTGGTTTTAAAATTAGGAATGTATTTGTAAAACTCTTTTCCATATATTCTAATATTTTTTTAAAGCCACATGCACAACCACAACTTCCTTTATAAACATTTTGATCCAGATGAGTTTTGTTTAAACCCAAATCCTACTATATTTCTTATCTTTTGTAAGAGTTTTTCTAGTCAGTGGTATTTTAGTTATGATAATGCTGTTTTTAGGCAAAATTAAAAGTTTGTGCAGCACGGCAGGAGTTCATCAGACATTTTCCTCAGCTTTCGGTGGGCCTGTTGGCATGGAAGTAACTCTTAACTGATATCCCACCATCCCTTTGCTTACTTACACTTTCTCACGCTAGCTTACAGTTCCTCAAACCCCAAGCTAACATTACCAGTGCAACAAAAACAGCGAGCAATACTGGAGTTATCAAGCCGTACAGTTTTGAGCCAGATGGCAGTGCAGACTAGGAAAGTGATTGCGTGAATGGATCTATTTGTCTGGAAGTGGATGCATCAGAATGCAAGGAGACTTTGGCCTGCACATTTCAGTTGTTGCGTCAGAACTAAGAGCTTTTTCAAATGGCAAGTTTTTATCTGCTCCTGATCCATCCCAATATGATTAAAAAATACACAATTTTAATCTTAAATTCTTTCATATATATATCCCCCATAATGAGAAAAATGCTGCAAGAACATGTTAAAAAACTTGATTTTCATTGGAGTGGTCTTTAATGCTTTTGCAGTCTTCATCACTTGTAAAGAACTGCAAAGACAAATTGGCAAGTGCCTGATCACTCATTGTTCACAGCATCCATATGATAGCTCATGTGTCCACAAAGCCTTATCCTGTTCTAAACCATTATCTCTATTTTCATGCACATTTGTTGGACTGAATGCTTCACAGTTTGAAAAATAATCTTGCAGCGAAAAACGACTGTACTCAACTGTGTTTTTTGATAAAAGCAGTTGGGTACATGTATAGCTGCACTCTGATCTTTAAAGAAAAGCCAACACGTGTATGCCATCTTTAGAAAAACGTCTCCATGCTCAAATCAAACAGTATGGATCTCCTCAACGGTTTAAGGCATATTGAGGGTAACCTGAGTCCAAATTTACTCAAGTGGCACCACAAAGTCATGCGTATACATTTAAAAGAGGCGCACACTTTGTGAACAATTGGTTTGCAGTTCAACCTTGTAGAAAGAAATTAACCTTTTATCTACATGAGATACGGTGAAGCATTTTTACTTAAAAAAGGAAGAAAATCAGTTGCATTTAGCTAATAGAAGTCACAAAAATGTGCAGTTCAATACATAAACCTTTGAGACCAAAGGTGCCAAATTTTGACTGTAAAAAAGTGCCCATGATCTAGAGTCTGAAGTGGGAAAAGCCGCTAAATATCTGTTTGGATTGACGATAAAAAAAAGTTCAGCAGAAAATAAAAAGCAACAAAGATATTTCAAGCAAAGTGCAGAAAGACAATGTAGCCAAAATACTGTGTTAAAGTAGCAGTGAAATGCATCTATGTTTTGGAAAAACCATCAGTAGGTTTGTGAAACATGGCCAAAAAAACAGGAACACTGAGAAGTCTCTGCAGGTTCTGACTCATCAGGTACGGGTGGCTGATTTCACTACATTCCTCTCAGTATTTTTTAAGATGACCTCAGACTATTGTTTTTCCTTTGGTATCAGTTAAAATGGGGCCTCAGGATGAAATGTTGCATAACTGACCAATGGTCCGCCTCAGAGTGATTTTTTTCTCTCCACTTGTCTTGTAAGTGACTTTAAACAGGATGCTGAAATAGTTTGTTTAAATGTACCCAAAGCCCCACCCAATCAAACGTGAATAAACATTTCCTGACTCTAATTAGAGATTAGAGAGAGAGAGAGAGAGAGAGAGAGTGTGAGTGAGTCGTGGTTCTATAGGCTTGCAGCCATGTGATCTGCAACCAAAGGCAGACACCAACTGCTGGATCTGATGATTATCTGACAGTTATGTGTGCATGTCTCCAACGTCTCTGTGCTGCCCGACTGCAATGTATGTATGCCAAGCCTGTGCATGCAACTTACATAAGCTCAAGCCTTTAACTCATTCTGTTTACTGTTGCAAATACTTGTGAACATGGACAAAATTAAAGCAAAAACACCCATGTATCATTGGCAAAGACCTCCAACTCTTCAGTGATGCAATCAACCCACATTAAATGCAAAAGCCACAAATTCTCTGCATAGAAGCCTTTACCCTTTTAAGCAAGAATCAACATGTTTCTGCAGACAGCTGTAAAGGTTCGATTTTGACTAAATTTTTTTAAGGCACTACAGCAGCAAAGACACAAGGCTTAATCTAAAGACACAAACAATTATCAGTGTCTTAAAATTGTCCCATTCAGGGCTTAAGGACAGAATACAACTTTAGAAAATTAACAGCCCTCTGAATCTTCTGAAAGTGTAAGCTTGACTGAAATTGAATTGATTTTACATTGGTTTTAGAACTCTAGATTGGGGAAAGAGTGGTCCCTCTTTATTTAACAGTTCACCTTTTCAATGACTTGCTGTTTCACTGAGTTCTTAAATGCAATGCTGAATGCTTTTATTTTGTTTTTTCCTTATTTTTTTTCAAACGTCACACTGTGTTATGCATCCTGATTGACTGTTGACCTTGTCAATTAATCATCTCCAAGCTGTGTCTTCTGGAGAGAACGAGTTTAGCTTTCCATATTTATATAAATCTTAAAGAAGATGTTTGGTCTCATTCTATAATAATGAACTTATATTTCTTAGCTTGAGAGTTCAAACAAAAGAAACATTGTGTGAAAATATTTATCTATATCTAAGAAAAGTGCATAAACTGTGTAGTGAGGGGTTTTTACAGCCTTAAAACACTTGTAATCCTACTTTGTGGATTTCACCTATTACGGGTTATTCACGGATTGCATCCCTTGTGATAAACAAGGAAACACTGACGCACAGGAGGGCAAAATTGCTCCCACATTTGGGTGTTCAGTTAGACCATAAACAGGCCTACATACTGTGAGGCCTACATCCATGTTTTGTTGGGCTTTTTAACCTGTTTCAAGGATCAACTGGTTCGGTGAATAATTTGTCTGCATTAACACTAAAGTGGAATTTAAATCATCTAGAAGATTTGACTTAAGGAAGTCAGTTTCCTGTAGTTAAAAAAAATAAGCATGACAAAATAGCCTTGATCTTAATTTACAAAAGGAGTTTAACAAATTAAAATAAGTGGGAAAGAAAAAATTTTTCATCTTAACAAAAGTCAAAACAACCTAACAAAGTATACTGAACTCCAGATTAGAACACTGTGGGATCAGTGTAGGGCTGAAACAATTCCCCAAATACATTCATGCATGCACATGTGTGTGTGAGTGTTTTCAGTTTTCTAATACCTCAGGAAAGGCTGGTCCTCTGAACTAATAATTATAAAAGTGGTACCCACAGATCCTGGAAACCAGTATCGGTGTGGGTGTTTGCGAGTGTTTAGGTGAGCAATAAGAAGCAGTGTAAAAACACTGAATCATGGGAAAACATGCTTACATGCAAACAGCCTGAATGCTTGAAATAGACATAGAAGATGTTAAACAGCATGTACAATTTTTTCTCAGAATCAATTTACACCTTCCAAAAAACATTTTTATTTAGTAAGTGACAGTGCTAAACCCGCTTCAGTTCCATCTCTGCTTAAGATGTTGCTCCATAGGTGCACTGTGCAACAGGCACATAAAAACCTTTTAAGTAAAAGGGTAAAAATGAAAAACAATACAAATTATGTTTACTGGGATGCAAATCAATTTCTCTTTTGATTCTTTGAAGACAGACTAAAAATTCAAGTTTAATTCCTATTAGAATTGTGCCATTTTTCATTATGTCCCAAATAGATATTGTACTGCATAAAAACTAATTAAAAAACAAAAAACCTGCAACAAGGTAACACAGCCAAATAGAATGTTGATTTGTAGCTTTTTTTTCACCAGTTCTAAAAACCTGAAACTTGAGAGCTAAAGCAGCTTGTATCACAACAATGCGATGAGCGAGTCTAAATGTAGTATTTTGTTTTTATCTGGTTGATGCAAAGTTAGAATACAAAACTAGGTGTGGGTTTTTACTGAATCAAAATGACTCCTGATGACAGAGAACACAAAAACTCAGTGTGACTAAAAACTTTCTGAAATTTTTGGATTCACTAGTGTACACCTCAACTGAATCAATCTGAAGATGTTCATGAGATGCAAAAATAAGCTTTTTTTTATAGGGGGTAATAAATATGGCAAACTCTGTTAAAAACAAGTTCAAAATCAGTTTATGAAAACTGCAAAAAATCAATTGTAATCAGTCAAAACTGTCAAAACAAACACAAAAACGTGTTTGAACTTTTTTTACATGCAAATAAACAAAACCAAAAAAATTGCCTATTTTCTTTGGAACATTATGAGCCATTACCAATTGGTTGTTGGCCATTACCGCACAGAGGCAACTGAAAGATGTGTATTCCACTCAACACAAAAATGTTGCTTGTACTTTATTTCATAACATTTTAAGCAGAGTCACTGTTTTAACAATGCAGCTAAGATACTTTAATAGTTTACAGGCTGTTTTCTTCTGCCTCTTGGCTTGAATGTTTGACATTTATTTTTAAGAAAAGGTCAAGGACAAGAAAAAAACTAATTTGTGGGTAAATGAAACATTGTTTTGTATTTACATTGTAAAGCTTTAAAGAGATGTGTTGCTATAAAAATGACGAAACTTACTGTCATATATTATTATTTTAGCTATTTTTGATATTTCGCACTACTCCTGCTAATAAAACTGGCTTCATGACATTTGTAATTCATAAAGTGACGTAATTTTTGTCTATTATTTCAGACATAAAACTGACAATCACTGCAGGACTCAGAACAGACATATTGAGGAAAAATGGTAAGTTGAATGTATGTATACAAGTCCACAGCTCACACGAGCTGCTGGCTGCTTTTTGAATGAGTGGAGAAAAGGGGCAAACCAGTGGCTGGTCTATTTTGGGCTATAAAAGACGTGTGTGAACAGTTTTTTCATCTCTTAGCAACAGAATGACTCTGATGACACTGTTCATTTATGTTTGTGTGCATGTGCTCTACGTACGTGCTGAATGAAATGACAGACTAGAGGACAGGACCTCAAACGTTAGCATCAAGAGCAAGATGAAGGGATAGGAACACAATGGTATATATGAAGCTAACAAAGACATTGAAAACTTACCTTCAGCACAATGAAAATGACTTTTTTAAATTGCATCTTGCTTAACTCGTGCTTAAATTAAAGGCACAAGAACGCAAAGAACTGTTCTAGTGTACGAACTAAACATGTGCAGCTACAAAAACGTAGCAGCAAATCAAATTTAAGTGAAAACAGATAAGAAGATGCTTTAAATTAGAGTCTTAAACAAAGTACTTAACTTCAGGTGAACATGAGTCTAATGAGGAACACAAAAACAGGTAGCGTCCCAAATCAAGTCAGTGATTTGAGGACTGCAGATACAGGACCACGATAGGTGAAACATCACTGCTTTCCATCAAACATGTTTAGAAAGCAGAAAAGAGCATTTTAATCAACTCGATTTCCAACATTTAAGTGGCTAGAATAGTCTGTGACCACTAAAGCAGCATTCTGCTTTGGTCTAACACTTCTGCTTTTAAAGAACTAAACAGACTATTAGAAGATGATGAAGAAAGATAAAAGAAAGCTGCACTGAAAGAGGGAGAAAGAGATGAGGATTAGCAGATGGTGACACGATAAATAGCAGGAGGTGGAGGGAAAAGTGGAGAGATAGAGGGAATGTAAGTGAGAGAAGGAAAGAGGTAAAAACAGCAGATTCCTGGATAAAATGTATATGGAGACACATAAGTCCACCATGCAACTGACACAGAAATAACGTTTTTGGTTGTAAGGGGAAAAACAAAACATAGTAATTGCCTGTAAGATCAAATTTGATAATTTTGTCTTCATTATATGATCAATACTGATGTATGAGATATTCTTTACATTGCTGATTGAACATAAATATGTTTTGAAGTACATTTTGCAGTATTTGTCTTTAAACAAGGTGCTACGATGCTCAAGAAACTTTAACTAAAAGGCTTTTATCACTCTGTAAATTCTTTGATTCTGTAAATTATTTGATTCCTATTCAAGACATAGATCAGAATGACAATGCAGCAATGTTGCTGCAACTTTAGCTGAGTTATCTCTTTTTTAGAAAAGTCCGACCCCTTAAACTGTCTCCACCAATCGCTCTTGGAGGATCAATCAATGAGTCATCAGTCTAAACAATGTGGTCAACCTTCTCACTTCCTGGTGTTGATATTGCTTATAAAGTATCTCTGTTCCAACAAAAATAACAGCTAAAGGTTGTGCTTAGTGGTGTAGCTTACTGCAGGATCTGGTGTCTGACTGCAGAAAATGTGCATAAAATAATGAAACTTAGACGTGAGTCTGTCCAGATTCAGCGCCACCGATTTTTCGATTGTTTTTTTTCCGTGATTGGGTTTTTTTTTCTGAAAAATTAGATGTCAAGTTTAAATAAAAGTAATAACAAGTTAAAATAAAACAGACACATTTAACTAAAATAAAACAATGTAATCACCCAAAAATAAAATGAAACATTTTGCTAAAGCTCTTTTTTTTTTTTTAATTTCAAACTTCAGTGTGTTTTTATTATTTTTTTGCAATGTTACATAAAATTTCATGTTAATAAACTCAAGGATTTGAAACAACTACTTGGGCGAACTTTCAACAAATTTTGTTGAAAATTATTACTGAAAACTAAAGCAAGTTTTATTACAACTTTTAGGAAAAGCAGCTGAAACTTCAATCTTTTTGTGTCTCAATTATAACAAAAGTATGCAGGCAAGAATGTAGAGGGAGAGTACATCAATACAGACTACTGAGTGTTTAAGAAAGTAAATCTTCCAAAAAAATATACACACAAAATAATATACATCCATGTCTTACTACATGTCAAGTTTTGTATGTATGTCATAAAGTTGTCCAAAAAAGGCTAAATGTTTTGAAAGACCCACTCCAATCCCCTTCTGGGGAATTAAAAAAATGTTCCCAGTGATCTTTAATTATGATAATGTCCCCCCCCACCCCCCTCCCCATCAACATCTTCATTGTCCTCGTCTGAGCTGGAATTTAGCTCAAAACTGTACTGCAGGATAGCTCCAATATTGCTTTCCATATTTGTTGCATTGGTAACAGAGAGCTCTCACCAATAGGGAGTGGAGGGGTGTTGCTCTGCACCTGCAGTCCCGCCCACAAATTTCGAATAAAGTATCTGCAGAGCGGCAGTACTTTATTCGAAATTTGTGGGCGGGACTGCAGGTGCAGAGCAACACCCCTCCACTCCCTATTGGTGAGAGCTCTCTGTTACCAATGCAACAAATATGGAAAGCAATATTGGAGCTATCCTGCAGTACAGTTTTGAGCTAAATTCCAGCTCAGACGAGGACAATGAAGATGTTCATGGATATATTGGTCTGCAAGTGGATGCATCAGAATAGAGTGTTTTTGGAACATTTTTTTCCTCTAACACTGATTCACAACAACTTGAAAAAAAGAATATCAGAATGGTTATTTTAAGCTTAATTTTCTTTATACGTGTCCTCCATCATGAGTTTAATGCTACAAGAACATGGGACAACCACAAACACCAAAAATGCAGGAGGTGTGTGTGGATTAATGCTGATTTAACACTTTGGCAATCAAGGCATGGACACTCAAGCAGCAGAAACATGAAGAAAACTGTGTTCTGTTTGAAAAGATTCTTTTCTTTTGTTAACGTATTGTTGGGCCTAAAATGGATCTTTAAGAGTGGGAGTTCAGTTGATCACTGGACGTTAAACACTTCACCTGGGACTTCAAATACATTTAACTGTTCTACCTACTTCTAAGCTGCATACGAGCACCTGCAGCTTTTGGGAAAAGAAAGGCTATTTTGCCTTTCTACAATAAAATTGAGCTGTAAATTTTGTTCAATAATTGCCTAAAGCTGTGGTGCAAAATTTAAAGTCGTGTCAAATAAGGAAGAATCAATCAAAATGGTCACATTTAGAGAAAATGTGCAATGGATTTAGATCTCGTTTTTGTAAACAAGACCACAGATGCTCAGAAAGTCACACAGAACCCATCTGGATGGTCTCTCTTTCACATTAGTGACCTCTCTGTCTCAAAACTGTCAGTCTTTCTTTGTCGCTCACTGTGTCTGTGTCCTAAACGGAAAAGAACAAAGCCTCATTAAAGCACCTGCCTGGGTTCTGGTCTTCTCCCTGTGATGTTCATAAATGACAGTTCATTGGAAACACTCACTCTCCGATGGGCAGCTTGTTGATACTGTTTTTTTCCCACTCTTAAAATAAACCGGCTGACTGGTTATCAAACAGAAAAATTGCTGAGCACTAGTCTTTTCTCATCTGTCATCGTTCCTCCTTTCTTTCCTTTCTCCTGCCGTCTTCCCGTTCCCTTTTTTCCCATAAACTTCCCTCTCCTGCTGGGCCTCAGAGTGCGCAGCAGAATGAGGCCCGGCATTGCTGTTGTATAATGTTATTTACATTTCTCTCTGGTAATTAGGCCGATAGGGGAACCGCCACGATCCCACAGTCGATTAAGAAGAATGAGGAGGAGGAGGAGGAGGAGGAGGAGGAGGAGGAGGAGGAGGAGAGGGTGTAGGTAGGACATAGGTCAGACAAAGTACAAAGCATTTTTAGTCAGAGTGATGTCATCAAGCAAAAAATTGCTTTTTTTTTAAAAGGAAACAAAAATAAATCTTTTCCTTATGGCACAAATTAAAGTTATAAACTAAAAACACATAACAAAATACAGCCTTTTTGATTAGAAGTAATTTCAGGGCTTTTTGGAGCAGCCCAGAGTTGGTGTGCGGGGCATTTCTAGAGTGACTAAACTTAAATTAAATGCAAATGTGGGTGGGAGGTCAGTGACAAAGGTTTTAACAAATGGGTGTTCACACTGTTTTTCTGCTTCCACCTGGATCCTGGCAGCTCTGTTTAGTATGTTTCAGGAACCCCAATGAGAAGGCCACTACAATAGTCCAGTCCAGATGTCGACCTCTCGGCACCATGGAAGGGGAAGGTCGTGTGCAGAGCTCAGCTTTGTTTCTCAAATGAAGAAAAGCCTTTTTACAGAGGTAATGAATGTGTGTATGGAATTCCATATTGGGGTCATAAGAAGGGTCAAATTTGACCCCCATGTTTGTAATGTTATGACCAGAAAAATAAGATATACGAATAACTCAGGGAGGAATTTTGGCAAAAATGAAAGATCCTAAAAAATCCCTGAAGGTTACACTATCACCCGGGTCCGATACGTGCACGTGGACATGGATTCATCTGGCGGCGGGCTTGTTGGGCCCCCCTGTTATGTAAGGCGCCGTGTGACACAGCCGTAAGGCTCTTTGTGTTTCTGTGCGACTGTACATGGAGAATGTATATGTGGGTTTGTTTATTGTACTAACATTCAACCAAACACATTAACAGTGGGTTCCAAGAAGAGCAGAGAGGGAGGGGGGAAACCAGTGAGGCAGTGGAGGATTGGGGTAGGGAGTTCAAGCAACATATGGAATTCACATCACGTTTCTGATAAGGATCAAGGTGGTTACATAAGCGCCTCTGTCCCTTTGTTTCGTCCAAGAAAAGACTGGTAATCACCTCTGACAGCTTCTGTGTGAGTGAGTGTGTGCTTCTGTGTGTGGAAGCCTGATCAGACACAAAAAAGGGACAGAGCAACTAAGAAGCCTTAGATGTCGTCTCATCTGCTTGACACCGGCTGGAGTCTGCGTTTTAATGAAAGAATGCGTATGATGGCCGGGAGAGGTGATTTTAAAACAAACTTTCTATGTGTTATGACATTTAAAAAATAAAAGAAATTGGAAACACATCACCAAGTCATCCACCATGAGATGTCAGTGCTGCCAGATGCATCAAGACAAAAGTTTTTATTTCACAAAACTACTCTACCAAAAAAAAAAACAAAAAAAACTTGTAGATTGTTCAAAAAAAAATTATACTATAAAAAAACAACAACAGAAAAGGTTCTCAAAAAGGTTTGCTTTTATTGAGTTTTTCTTTTCTTTTTTTTTCATTGAGTTTTTCTGAAGCGAAACTTTCCAGATGACTTTCTCTCGCTTCCACGTTTTTTTTCTCCAGATTCTCTGCCCTGAAGTGAGACAGAGAATTATGGCTACCCCCAAAAAAAAAAATTTTATAAGTTATATTAAGAGATAAAAGGCAAAAAATCTGGAGAAAAAAAACTCGTCCTCAAGCCTGTGTGATGCTTCCACTGAAGAGGCCTACTTTTCAACATATTCTTTTCAGTGTTCTCATGTTTTATTCAATGTATTACTTTTCTCGTAAAATTGCATCTTTTATTTATAAATGTATGCGTTTCAAAGTCGTCATTTTATAACATTTAAAGTAATACATTTACAACTTTCAAATACTTCATAAAAAAACAAGTCATTAATCTAGCCTATGCCTTTTAAAGTTTTAAATATAGGACCTTATTGACATAATTTAACAGTTAGGACTTTTTCTCATAATGTATGATTTAAGTTGTAAATAAAATAAAAACATATGTTTTTGTTTGTAAACTGGCCCTAATAATCTGTTGTACTTAAGTGTCCAAATCCACAAATAGTTTTAAATAACTAACAAGTTTTTTTTGTGAAAAGAAAGAGTATAAAAACATAACCATACTCAGTTTTTTGGTGGTAAATTTGATTTATGTTTATTTCTCCTCAAAATAAGTATTTTTAAGCAAAAAAAAAAAAAAACTATTTAGCCAAATCATGTTCTGTGCAGAAAATTTGCACAGCTATTATTGTTTCTCTAGATTTTGTATTACCATTTGATGGAGTATTTTGTTTTCCTTAGCATGTACACCGGTTAAATGAGTACTACTTTAATTTCTGATAAAAGTTACTGTATTTCAGGAAAATCTAAAACTCCCCATAAATAGAAAGAGGTTAAAAAATGGAATATAAATGAGAAGATGAATAAAATCCCCTGAGCCAAAGATGGGGTTAAATGAGACAAAGTCTAAAAATATGATGTTTGGTATTTTAACAAAAACCTTAGACTGATAAGAGACTGAAGACCTATTTTGATCTCTGATCTGTTCTTCAGATATGGGAACTTCTTATCTACAGATGTAAAGTTCATTTTTCAAAGAGGAATATTTTGGCTAAAATAAATAAAAAAGGTAATGTGCGTGTAATTTATTTTGGTGTCTGAGGTGAGTCACTATTTAAACATTCCAAAATACAGCAAAACTTTTTTTGTTACAAGGTAATTAGGTGTAAAAACATTTTAAAAGATCTGTCATGTGAAAAACCAAATCAGTTGTATCTAGCTGTCTATAATTACTACAATGTGCAAGTAAAAGCTTAAAAAAAGTATTTTTATTTTATTTGTCATTTATTTTTAATATTGAATTTTGCTCATTATAATAAAGCTAAATAATACATGCCACAAATGTATATTCACACACACATATATGTAGATAAAGCTTTGAGAAGGTAGGAGTTGTGCACACCTCAACAGTGTTCTAACAAAGTAAAATATCTTGTGAATTCTTTGTTTGCTAAATTCTAACAAAACTGCTGATTTAGTTTCCTGCTTTACACATGGAGCATTTGTCAAAAAAAAACTATTAAAAACATTTGTTTTTTATAGATTTTTGTTAAAAATTCCCTTTTCAAATATAACGGAAACAATGTAACCAGTGATGTAATAAATAAACTAGACTCTTTCTGTCCTAGCTGAGCCGTACCAACAAAAAATCCCCTTATGAATTGAGATGAAATTTGCTCTGTAATACATTCATAAGAATTTTTGAAAATCCTACATGACAAAATTGAAGTTTCCAGAAAGGTTCAAAGCAGTGGGACAGATCTGCAAATGAGCACACTGAGCAGAATATGAAGAGTTAGGAGTAAATATTGCCTTATTTCTGAAACTTTCTATTAGACAATATTAGCTATAAATGTTATTACAAGTGTCATTAGTTGAGTCTGAAAGATTTCATAAGTCAGTTTTATTTAGCTCTCCCTCGCTAACAAGCTAATCGGGTTTGGTGAAGTTGAATTGCGGCTGATGAAAGCCTTGTCAGCAGCGTCAAGGTCAAGTTGCTTTGAAAGAACACGGAACATCACACAACAAAGGGGACGTCTCATCAGCACACAATGTACAGTAGCAACTTTAATACATATATATGCAAAAAAGAAAGGATTCCATTTCCAAACAGGAACATTCTATAGACAAAAGATTTGTAAATCTGAGACGACTGGACTGTCCCACCTACAAATGTTCTTTGTGTGTGATTCTACCACTACACCTACCATAAAGATGGAAAGACCGGCTGAAAGAGTATATGATGAAATCGCATCGGGCAGTAAATGATGGTTAAAGAAATTTAAAGAAAAGGGTTTTAATAAGACATTTCACTGAGCCGTTGGGTGGTGTTAATTACTGCGCTGCTAAAATCAGGTCAATGTTAGCTTTGAAGGCAAAATGCTAAATGTTTGAAAGAACCGTATATGAAATATAGAAGCTATACATCTGTCGTACATGTGTGAAAAGTCAGTTAGACATATGTGGACCAATGTGGAATGGTCGTGGAAAGCCACAAATTTATGTATGCATCTCGCAAATATCACGCACTTAAGATTTACATAATAATAGCATGTAAACAATGTAAAATTGACTGCATAATAATAAGGCCATAAACTGCATAATTCTCAACCAACCAAAAATTTTGATCAGTCCAAAATCAAATTCATGTAAAGATTCATTGGCCAAAACCATTGATGGACTTCTGCACACATCAACATATGACAAATGCAACGAACTACGTTTATCACACATGTATCACAAAAGACCAAAATTTCATATATAGAAAATACACAAAATGTATCCAGTGCCTTTCGGAAATGTTTTACGTTTTAGAACGTGAGGCTGGACTTAAACTGACTGCTAACAACTTCAGACTTCACTTGATTTTAAATTAGTGCTGTCAATCCTTTCATTCATTTTTTCCAATCCGCTTTATCCCTTTCGGGGTCACGGGGTTGCCGGAGCCTCACCCGGCTACTCATGGGCGAAGGCAGGGTACACCCCTGGACTGGTCGCCAGTCCACTGGTCGCAGGGGCCACAATCACACACCCATGCACACTCACATCCACACCTAGGGAAAATTTAGAGTAACCAATTAACCTGTGAAGCATGTTTTTGGACGGTGGAGAAACCCACACATGCACGGGGAGAACATGCAAACTCCACACAGAAAGGTCCCCATTGATGACACTGTTTCAAGTCCCCCAGCCAGGACTTGAACCGGATTGTAATTAATCACAATGTTTAACTAGATACATTTTATAAAACAATATGCGGCTTTTGAACAAAAAAAAAGGCCAGAGAGAACATTTTTCCTTCATTTTTATAGTCTAAAATGTTTTAATTTGTAAAGTGTTAACTCAGATATCCCAGAAACATTAAGATAAGCAGAACTGTAAAGACTTGTAAAGACTTTAATGTCTGAAGTTTTAAGCCAAGAAAACAAAAATGCTGGTATACAGTCATAAGAAACAAACACTGTGTTACTGCACTTTAAATGGTCCAGGTGAATACTCAAATGTGATTGGCTGCAAAGCAAAGTTCCGGTTACATAACCCAAATGTTCTATATCACTGCACAGACTTCTTCAAAACAAACGTTTTGCCTTAACTCCTGGATAAAAACAAGCAGTAACAGGTGAGCTTTCTCTCTGACCTGATGCTTTTCTGAACCTATGGTGACAATTCACACATATATTGCTTTACTCTGCCACTGCAGAAATGCTTTGTTGTGTTACGGTGACAACGGGCCGCACCCCCAATCAAATAGTTCGCTTTCTTGTGAGAAAGTAGTCTAAGCTGAAAAAATAACAAGAATAAAGTACTAAAACTCATTTGAGTATCTAATTCTTTTGTAAGTGACCTTGTTATAAGTGGGATAGTGCCTGACGAAATGTGACGTGTGATTAATCTGCGTTAATAAATGATAACATGTTTTTTTTTTTAATGAATCTCGTGCCTTAACGTGTCACTGTTGACAGCCCTAATTTACATGTAAAGATTTTAGATTTACAAAAAGAGACTTGTGAACATATATCTTTCATTGCAGATGCTTTGGGGGAAAAATCTTTCATGCTGTGTACTCTTTCTGCAAAGTGACAAACAACAAAAAGTATGTTCTAATTACTCTATATTGTTGGACTACATTGATAAAACTGATTGAACAAAGCATCTAACTTTTTTCTTTGTACGTCTGTCTGCAAAAAAACTCAAAAAGCTGGAAGGATTTCAGTGCACACATTTTAGCCATTTAAGCACGAGTGTTGGGAATAGCCTAGTTTATTAATGTACAAGTTGTTTTAAAACAAGAACTAGCTTTGATGCATTTAAAGGTGAATATTCAACCTGAAAGAAAACACCTTCAACAGGCTGAGTTTTAGACTGAATTAGGGTAAAACGGATTAATAATAAACAAAGTCTGCTGATGACAAAACAACAAAAAATTGTTTAAACTTTATTAAGTAGGTTTATATCATGCTTTAGTATTTTGGTTAAGGAAGATTATCTAGATTTGAATTTCAAACAACTCTTTCGTTTGGACTTTTGTGTCTGCTAAAGCTTGAGTTCTTCTGGACAGGTTTAAGCTCGTGCCAATGCTGCCCCCTACAGGTTAACAGTGTGTCAGTGTTTGCATCGCCTGTGAGTGTGTTCTTTACTTTTGTCTGGAAGCAGCAGAAGAGCTGTGTCAGGTAGGGGTGTTTCCTGGCCAGCGCCAGGATCCTCTTCTCGGTCATGGTGCAGTCCACGTCGTCGTCCTGCAGGATCACGTCTTTCTTCAGGACTTTGACGCCGTAAACTTCGTCTGTGCCTTTCAGCTCCGCCAGCATCACCTGGAGACGCAGGACGGTCAGAGGCCTGAAAGTTTTTTTCAGATAGCCACGTGAAGTCGCACCGACCTTCCCAAAGCTGCCCTTCCCCAGAACTTTGATGAACACGAAGTCGTGTAAGTTCATCCGTTTTGTCTCTGGAGCACTGGGGCCTTTGACTTCTCCGTTCTCCCGGGTTTCCTCAGCTTCCCCGCCCACACTGTTTTCTTCACCTTCTCCTTCGTGTGTGTCACAGGTTACCGTAGCGATGGAGGAGGAGGAAGATACAGGAAGTGTGTTCAGCTCTTCCCCTTGGTGGTCAAAGGACAAAGCTTTTCGAATGTTCTCCAGCTCCTTCACATCTGCACAAAAAAAGAGTAGTGATGAGCTGTTGGTACGGGTGTGGGGGCTGATTTTAGGTTTATGGTTTGAACTTGACATACCTTGGTCACATGGGGAAGTGGGGGCAGACTTTAAGCGATCGTCTTCTGTCTGCGCTTCTGATAAGGACTGCTGAGAATCCTGAGCCTGTGGAAGCTGATCAGCAGAGGGTTCACGTTTTTAATGATCAGTTTTAAAAATTATTTCAAAAACACTTAAAAAATGCTTCAAGTAAGGTTGTGTTGCTTTATTTTGGTATTATTTTCAAACCTTTTTCCGTCTCTGGGCGCTGTTGGAAATCTTGTCTGGGGTGACTCCAAGGTCTGAGAGGACCTTAGCGATTCCTCTGGCATCCACACCGCAGTTTGGCGCCACGTTGCTCTCACAGCGCCGGTGTACATTTACTTTACACACTGACATACAATTGCAAGATGAAAAAAAATCAGGCAACTGTGTACAAAACCCAGAACAGACGCTTGATTCTTCACATTCCCATACCTTTACACTGGAGCCCCTGCCGCAGCAGACCCCACAGCAGAGACCCGCAGTGGTCACAAAAGGTGAGGACTTTAAAGTTGTGGATGCTGAACATATGAGGGACGTTGACACTGAACCTTTGGGACCCAACTGGCTGTAAGAAACACCAACAAGGGATATGAATACTTTGAAGGTGTTTAGGGAGAATTGTAACCCTTCTTCTTCTGCAGCTGGAGTTTGTACCTCTCCCACTGAGTTGTCCTGCTTCTTCATGCCTGCACACTTGGTGATGATGAGCTCATGACATCGCTTATGGACCACGCAGGTGCACACTGCAAACAAACCCAGAATAAATCGGAATTACAGAGCGAAACAAATAAACATTTTAAAACCAGCCACAGAAAAATACACTGAACAAACCTGGTCTGTAAATGAATAAGTAGATGATAAAAAAAGTTTGATTCATTAAATAAAAAAGCTTTTATTTTGAAACTTGTCCCCAAACTACAAAACTAAAAAGTTCATAAAATCTTTTTAATACTGAGAAGTAAGTATACATTTAGGGAATTTATTTCTCCTTCTTTTGGTATCTATTAAACGTGCATTTCCTCACTTTTTTGAATGTTTGTTTACAGCTTGTTTACATAAAACAGCAATACCTTGACACTGGTAGCCCTGCTTCCCCAAAACACCCCTGAAAGGAAAAACAGACACACAAAAGAAGCGAATGTTAGTGAAATGCTGGCTGCATGTTCTCTGTGCTCTTCAGAAATGGAGGCTTCTGTGAGCAACATCAACTCAATTTGATTGACTCGATTGTCTCATGTAATGAACAGCTTCTGCCAAAACATGAACGCAAGATTTCTCATCTTTATTAATTAAACTCAAATAACAAAAGGCACTCTTTTGGGAGCTGAAAAATGTATGAATCCCTGCTAACAATAGGTGTTTTGTTGTGCGTTTGCCAAGTCAGCTCAGAACGCCTGAGCACAGATTAAATGTTCTTTAGGAGATAAGCTGAAGACCACGTGACCCACCCCCCCAGTGTAGGAATCAAACTTGTAGAGATGTAATCGAACACAGCGAGCTTTGTCTTTTGCTCGTCCCTTCACAGCATCCTCTGACCTCACACTGCCACAGGAGCAGGTTGGTTTAAGAAAACAAACTGCAGTAGGGAATCATGGGACATGGGGTAAAACTCAATGGAAACTCAGTTCTTTTTAGACTGAGCAGTTCACGACAACACCAGTGATTCAGCCTTAACTTGCGTTTCGCTGCTGTTGGGTAACACTTCATTATACCCAACAGAGCCAATGCTTCTGTTCTTCCTGGACTCTGACCCACACATTGTCTGATTAAATTGCAATTTGCAGGACAAATATCTGCAGAGATGCATTTAGTAACCCAAAGGTCCGGGGAGCCTTACTGAGAGCTGTCCAGTCTCTGTATGACCGGAGCAGGAGCTTGATTCGCATAGCCTGCAGTAAGTCGGACCTGTTCCCGGTGCATGTTGGACTCTGTCAGGGCTGTCCTTTATCACCGGTTCTGTTCATAGTCTTTATGGACAGATTTTGTAGGTGCAGCCAGGGGCCGGAGGGGTCTACTTTGGGAACCACAGGTTTTTCTCTCTGCTGTTTGCAGATGATGCTGTCCTGTTGGGTTCATCAAGCCAGCACCTACAGTATGCATTAGAGTGGTTTGTGGTGGAGTGTGAAGCAGCTGGGATGAGGGTCAGCACCGCTGTCTGAGGACATGGTTCTTGACCAGTGAGACGTAGTTCTCTGGGTGGGTGGGTGGGTGGAGTGCTCCTGCCTCAGGTGAAGGAGTTTAAGTGTCCTGGTTTTGTTCACGAGTGAGGGAAGATTGGAGCGTGACCCCGCGACCAGGTCCCAAATGAGCGGAAGAAGATGGATGGAACCCAAAGTAAAAAAGTGTTTTTGGCTGATTCTGTCATTTTAGAAACTGGAGTGTGTTTCTGACCAGATAAAGTCCCTGCAGTGGGAGCAGTAGGTGGGCTGTCTCAGGTAGGTGGCCATGAACTTGTGCCCGTTGACTTGGTGAACCCTTCGGCGGACGGCACCCTGCCGTTTCCTGGGACGCATTCGCTGCCGAAAAACTCTCTCTTCATTGTCAGCGGAGACTGCAGCTGCAGGAAAAGGACTGAGTGTAAAAAAACACATTTGCTGAAATGACATCAAACCCACATGCAGGATTCAATGACTAATTGAAAATCTGCTCTAACACTAAACAGTCAGTAGATGGAGACAAAACTACATAAAATCAGCTTTAGTCTTTATGTTTTTTTAATACATTAAAGCTGTGATCATGTTTTTGATCTTTTTGTCTGATTTATGACAACAGGAATTCCTGGAGAGAATAAAAAGGTCTAAATGACACATCTAAAGTGTGAATTTGGAAAAATGTGTATCACACAGAAAAAAATATAAATATATATAAATGAACCTAATATCAGCTCAAACCACACCATTTCTTTTCATATTTTAAAACATATTTGTGTGTTTTTAAACAACAAACATTCTCCACTGAGTTAATGTAACTGGATAAATGTGTGACTCTCCGCTTAATGGAATCATCTGTTCATTGCATGAAATGACTCGCAAAACAAGCTCAGGTCCCTGCATGCCCATTTAGTTAATTCAATCCAAGCCGACCCTGAGCGAGCTTCATCATTTATGAAAAGCAGACCAAACAAGACAGTTTGAACAAGCAAACAAGGCAGTTTGACCTAGAAAAGAGGAGAATATATATATATA
>BSAI01000096.1:2209519-2259374 GCA_036245035.1 Adrianichthys oophorus | reverse complement strand
TATATATATATATATATGTATATGCATACATATATATACACACATATATATATACATACATATATATACATATATATATACATAAGCAATCATGTTAAATAGTAATTACACATTTGAGCATCAAGTATTTTCTTTAAGCAGCCCGCCTATTTTATATGTTACTTACTATAGACCACCGAAGCCTCCTTCCTTTTTCATTCAAGAATTTTCTGAATTTTTATCATTTATACATTCTAAATATAGCAGAGTTTTAATAACTGCTGATTTTAACCTGCACGTTGACAAACATTTGCACGTTGCAAATGAGTTTCTAAACCTGCAATGTATGGATTTCAAACGGCATGTCACACAATCCACTCACAACAGGGGGCACACTCAGGACTTGGTCATAACCTACAGCCTGTCCTGTGGTGTGTCCTGTTGTTGACATCACTATTGTACATGTTTTAACATCACCAGATTTACTTGACAATTTTACCAATACTGTAGACCAAATTCCCGCTCGGATTTGACCTTGATCATACGACTTTTTGTCACATTGTATGCGTCTCTTATTTTACCAAATTTTTCTTTATCATTATAATTTTTTCTCTTGCTTTTTGGTTTTTAAATTTGGAAAAGTTTTTAATGTAAAGCATTCTGAGCTACACGTGTTGGAGAAGTGCTTTATTAATAAAGTTTGATTTGATCAGAACTAGGATCTAGAAATGAGGAAATGACTATTAAAATGAGTCAAAATCCTTTCGCTGCATTCTCTTCAAGATAGAAAAACTTGATTTAAGCCTCAAAAAAGTCAGATTGCACTGTGATTTTAGGTTCAATTTTAAAAAGTTTATTTTAGAGTTCGATTCATGTTGACAAGTTAGACTGGCATTTATTATCTTTATTTTGTAAGTAAAAAGTGTTATCTATGTTCTAAGAAAAAGTGTAAGTTGGGCAAAGTTAGGCAAGATCCTTCATGCTGCTGTTTTAAAGTGAATAATTTCCGCTTATTCCTATTGTTTTTTGTCACTGCGATCAAATACTACAGCTAGATACATAGAAACTTGCATATTTATATATATATTTATTGAATAACATTCCATTTTAAGTGAATACATCCAACATCAGCTTTCTTAATCTTGTTTTCCCTTTTTGATTGCTTGTTTGGATCTCTTTGTTTATAGATTTTAATGTTTTGTTATGTTTATAAGATGAGTGTTCTTTTTCCTATTAGGCTATCTCTTTTTGCAGTACTACAAAACTAACTACAAAAAACACATCTGCAATAATAGGAATAAACCCTTACTGTAATAGTCACCATCACACATTTCAAAACGTTAGCAGGGTTAGGTTAAGGGTTGAGTGTGTGTATCTGTGTGTGTTGAAGCTACTTGGCTGAGTGCAGTTCTGACATCTAGCTCCTCATCTGATCTGATCTTTGTGATGCAAACACATTTAAGTCATGACTGTCATTTCAGCAGATCGCAGCCCTGAATGTCATCTTTTTTTTCTGTTTTTGCTTTTGAGATCAAACTGGCCTGTTTTTTCCATTATGAAAGCCATTGGTGGGAAAAAAAGGTGGAAAATAAATGTAAAAAGTCATTATTTCAAATTTTATTTATGAAAGAATAAAAAGGAAACAGGATATTTGACCTAATGGCGCTCTGCTGATAGAGCTCTCTCTCACTTTGAATCATGTAACTGGTCCATTAGAGAACAGTCCACTCTAGTAATGAATGTATTCCCCCCGCTGCCTCCTTTCTCCACCCACCTCCTTTTTTCCTCTTGACTATACTATCTGTGGCACAAACGAGTGCATAAACATTGTTGGAAAGATTTCCACCGAACACCTGAATTGTCTCATAATTTCATAAGATTTGTGTTGTTTCACAGTTTAGACTTTTGGACAGAATCAAATTTGCAGAAGGAAGACAGAGCTGCAGACATAACCACAAGATAAGACCAGATCTGAGAACTGTTCGGAGCAACTTGAAAGTTTAATTCTTTAATTACATTTTAAGTACCAAAAAAAAAAAAAAAAAAAAAAAAAAAATCAAGATTTTAGTTGTTAATCATAGAATGTAAGCTAGACCAGAGGCAAATATTTTGTACTTTTTCATTTGATTCTGCCGATAAATGACTAAACAAGTTACTCCAAATCCACTCAGCTGTTCTCCTTCATAACCACTTTATAGCAGAATAACTTTGGTGTGTGGATTCATGAGGCTTTATTCAACTAAAGCAAATGTAAGGAGCAGTACACAGAAGATCTGGATGCTGTTTTCAATTCAAGATGGCAGATCCATGTTTTTTATGTTGTTGTTTTTATAGTTTTGACGCCTTAGATGTAGAGCTGCTCACTAGAACACTCTGCTCACTGCAGAATGGTAATAAAGATTAAACTGCTGCCTGCACAGAAGACAGCAGGCAGAGGGTTCTGCTCTGGTGACCGCAGGTGAGGTGTCATTAGACCTGCAGACTTCAAGTCCCAAACATTTTTAGGAAAGTTCTTGTTTTGTTTAGGTTGGTCTTCCTTTCCAATGGTGACTTAAGGCTCATCATTATAATAATTTACAGCCCCTGAAATGTACATGCATGTTTAATAACAATTTTGAGCAAGTTTGAGTGGGTGCAAAAGCAGTCTTCAGTATTAAAACTATCACTAGTTTCACAGAGTAACATAAAGAAGACAAAGAAGAAGCTAAAGAAATGTTTTAACATTTGACATTTGAGGGAACCAAAACGTGTGATGTGTTGATAAAATCAAAAGAATCTGAGGCTTCTACTTTTACATTTTTTTGAAAAAACATTCAAAGCTTTGAAGCTTCAATCTTACAAAAACAATTCCAAAGAACGGTGACGTTCAGTGGCAAATGAGCCATATCAACCCTTAAATAGCGCTACTGAACAGTGAAAGCATAGCTTTAGATCAGCAACAAAAGCTTAGAAAAGACAGGAAAGTCTTCTGTTTTGTCACAGCAGGATTCTTTTGTTAAAAATAAAGCATTTGTTGAAAAAACCCAAAATGCAGACCTGTTTACCTTCACAGAATACAAACTACAAGTTAGAAATCCACATTTCCCTAACGGACTGAGTTTAAATGTATGCTACATGAACTCTGAACAAGCTCCTGCAGCATGAAGTCATTACTATCAAGAAAGCTGTCATGTCATCATGAGTTTTTGTTGGCTTTTTCTGGTTTAGAATGGA
The DNA here is from genome assembly GCA_036245035.1 of Adrianichthys oophorus. Lineage (NCBI taxonomy): Eukaryota > Metazoa > Chordata > Actinopteri > Beloniformes > Adrianichthyidae > Adrianichthys > Adrianichthys oophorus. The sequence goes on along the minus strand of BSAI01000096.1, from coordinate 2,256,182 downwards.
GACTGTCAGAGGGACTCTTTGTAAAAAGTGGGTTCTTACACTCATGCATGGCACACTGGCAGAAACCCAGTGTGATTAATGTGTTAAAAGTGTGATTACACCTCACTACAGTTAATGCTAGTAAAGCTCAAAGTAAGATTATGTTCATGCCATTTTTAGTCAAAATCAAAAAAATCCTGTCATTTTCCAGGACATAGTTTCTGCAGGGAGGAGGTAGTTCATTAGAAATTCGCCTCTGAATTGTGGGCTGGACTGTTGGTGCAGAATAAGCCTATCCCCATTTCCCGTCATCTATGGGTTTAAGCTCTCTCCCGCTAACTTACAGCTCCTCATACCCCCAGCCTATTACCGGTGCAACAAAAATGGCGAGCAATATCAGACCTATCCAGCCGTACAGTTTTGAGCCAGAAACCAGATCAGACGAGGAAAATGGATACTACAAATACATGGATCTATTTGTCTGTAAGTGGATGCATCAGAATGGAGAGGAGCAGGGAGCTTGTGGCCCCGCCTAGCACATTTTCTATGACACAAATATGCTTTTCAAACGGCACTTTTTTTTTCTGTTCCTGATTTACAACAATTTGAATAAAGAAATACTGAGAAATGCAAATTTAAGCTTAATGTTCTTCATATATGTCCTCCATCATGTGAAAAATGCAACAAGAACATGTTAAAAACACAATTTTCTTCAGGGTGGGTCTTTAAGATGCATCATTTGCAAAGAAATCAGTTGAATAATAAAGCTCTTCTTTAAGCTCGAGTTAGGCAATTCAATGCTGAGTCAAATCTAATCTCAGGTTTTACAAGAAGTAGGACCCAACATTTCTTAAGCAAAGTTTCACAAAGTAACATGTTTGAACTTCTGAAAATTATGTTTTTTTTTTCTGGGTTTGGAAGATAACAGTAACAACAGTAAGTAACACTAACAGAAGTACCTTAGTAAACAAAGCCCATGACTTCAACTGCAGACAATGCCACACAAAACACATTTGAAAGCTCAGATGGCCGCACAACATGTGGAACCAATGAAGGAAGAACACAAACTGAAAGCACGTCATAATTGTTTCAATGAGCTGGTCCTCGCTTTAGCCAACGGTCTTACCTTCACTAGAAGATCCTATTAGGTCAATAACAACATGGACTCTCCCCTCTGGCTCCAGATCAATCTGCAAGGATGCACAAAGAACAAGACAGAAAGAGATGTAAAGAGAGCAGGGGAAGACACCAAATGAGAGCTCAAACTCATTTCCATCAACTTGAGTTTGACCTTTATGTCTATAAATCATGTCTAAAAGCAAGAAGATTACTATTTTTAAATTACAAATAAAATATGACTTATGTAAGCTGTCACTATTTGTTTTAAATCTGGTCAATCACAGTTTATGTGTATCTGAACATATTTACACAGTAAATGGTCATTAAAAAAAGGTTCAGTATTGTGTTTCATTCTGTTTGAGTACCATGATGAAAGGATAAGTAATCAAAAGGCTCGATTTTTAAATCTGCTTACCACCTTTATAACACATTTAAATGCATTAGGGCTGCACAATACAGAGAAAACTTGCAATGTGCAATATCAGTAGAGGGGTAACGGTTAATCCATTTCTATTCATTCAATCCATCAGATTGATTTGTGTGGGACAAGTTGTTAATCAAATCGATCTATACCATTATAAAATCCTTTCAAAATGAGATAAATCAATAATCGTATCGATATTGGAAAATACCATTTGGATTCAATTCAATTTCAATTCAATTCAATTTTTACGTATATAGCCCAATATAACAATACAGTTGTCTTAATGGGCTTCACATCGGTATTTTTACAAAAGAGCATAAAGTCAACCATAACATTTATACAGTAGCTGGTTGCTAAACTATATGGAATAAGACATAGTAGGTTTATTTAATTATAATGTAAAAACAACCAAAGTGGACAACACATGTGATGCACCAAAAACCCTTTGGATAAAATGAATTTAATTATTAATTTTAATAATGTTTCCTTTCCAGTGAATTGGATTGTTCAACCACAAATATGGAATTGAATTGTTAAAATGAATCGTTACACCCCTAGATATTAGTGATCAATATTACGATGGTGGCATGACTTGCAATACCTGAGCAAGAAGCAAAACAAAAAACTGATGCATCATTTCCATTTCACTACAACAGTTTTATTGAAATAAAAGTCAACATAACTTAAATTATACTCCAAATGACCCACATCCTCATAGGGGGCCGGCATGGAAAGGGCTCCATCTGATTGGTCAAAATGCGCAAAGGGCTTTATTTGATTCATTAAATACTTCTAGCTGCCATGAGATTGTGTTAGCATGTGTGTCAGTTTTACGCCGTCTTTTGCAATACGTGTATAACACAGCCTGATTTAACCATACATTTCCAATGTATTGTGCATGCCTAATATGCATCAGGGTTGGTGCCTAATTTGATGATCCAAAAAGAACATATCATGTGTCATATTTTCTGCTGTTCCTTTGTGTTTGTGTAGTGGGTTATTTTTTCATTTAGAATTATTTTTTTTATTGATAGAGGTGCTTTTCCTTTCCTTTTTTCAGAATCTGACATATATTTCCTTACACACACACATGCTTTAAGTGTGTGTGCACATCAGCTGTGAATGTGCGTTTCCCCGAGTGCATCCGAGTGTTATCTGTTGAAAGCAATTGGGTACCAGTTGGGGTGGGGGTGTAAATGAGCTTCCTGCAGCAGCTTGCACCACCCCTGAAGTCCCACGCACTCATAGACTAACACACAGTGGAAAGGGAACTTTCTGAAAACGCGGAGCAGCAAAGGCGTGGGTTTATAATGTGTACAGTAAGAGACGGAGAGCAGAAAGAGTTGGATGAGGGGGAGGACGGAGAAAGTTTGATGCATTTTTTTGTTTGCAAAAACATTCACTCAATATTGTGTTTTTTCTTTCTTTCTTTATTAGGCTAGTGCGTTTTCAGTACAAAGCTGGATGGCTCACTGTGAGCATTGTAAAGTTTCACAAGATAAATCCTCGCCATCCATCTGCTTTTTCTCACAGAACGGAAGGAAGGAAGTTGTGGCAGATTGGACAGATGAAGGAGGCAGAACATTGCAATGAACTGCTCTGTGTTGACACGACTCAAGAAATTATAAAGGAGAACAGTAGAGGCCTTCCACAGAAATTTCTGCTGTTTTTATCCAATGTCAGTAAAAGCAAGGGCAGATATTCTGCTTTTGTCAGAGTTAAAAGAATACAATGTAATAAAAATGCAACAACCAAAGTTTCTTTTTTTATGTTGTTGTTTTCTGTTTAGTTAAAGTTAAAGTTCCGATATATGAAAGACTTGGTGTCACAGAATTCTCTGAGGCACAAACCACAATTATTTATTTCTCCTCCAGCGTGTTCAGTAAGTAGAGCCCAAAAATGGTCATGAAAACTTGTATGAATGCATGAGTGCAAGAGTTTTAATCGCAGAAGCCTGAAATTCGCATTCTCGCATGTTGACATAGACTTGTCATTGGAAGTAGTCACTCGAACGCGCTTTGCCGAGGGCGGTGGGAACATAGCTTAACAGCTATTGCGGTAAATCCCTTCAAAAAGCAGCCTTTCATACTAAGAACAGTTTCAAGACATTGCACCACCTTTCTGGTTGGAGAGGTATGTAGATTGTATGATGTTGTTTACATACCTCAAAATTATCATCCATAAAAAGTTAGATAAAGCTAAAACTCATTTCATACCTAGCTGGACTTTGCAGATCACTAGAGGCACAGAGCACCTGATTATAAAGAAGCAGTCTGTGCATCAGTGTGCACAGTCTTCACCTGCAGGTCAACTATCACATGCTCTTCATCATGTGTGAGCATTAATACAGTGGTGTGCTTTGTTAAAACAAATTGTGTGCACACACAGACTATCTTTTTCATATAGGGAGTCAAAGTAAAAACATGTTTCTTCTTTTTTTCAAAAGCAGCATCAAAGTGAATAATTCGTTGAGCACGTTAACAGAGGGGGTCAGGTGGAGGAAGACCTGCACAACTGAGTTAAAGCCGGCAATTTCATTTCCCTGTGTATCTGTGTGTGCGTGTAAACTGTGGTTTATGACCACTATTGCGTAATATAATCTCACTTTGTACAACACCAAGACTCGACTATAGTTTCATTTCATTTTTGCCTGCAGGCTGTTATTTTCCTGGTTTAGCAACATGAGTAGAACAAACTAACATAAATGTATTTGAATATATTTCCAAAGGGACAAGTAAACAGTAAAACAAACTAAATTTCAGCAACAAAACTCATGCATGTTTTTGGATTACATCTAAACTTCCCCACAATGAACTGCTTTTTTGTCATAGAAGAAAAGACTGAATGGTTTGTTGAAAAGAAGATGTTAGCTGAAGCTAACAGTACACACATGCATGACTTTGAGCTGGATCTTTATTATAATCGAATGTTGTACACAAAGTGTTCCTGCAATTCCAGGTTATAAACTGTAGGTATATCATTTATTAAGCTTTCTTGTCTATCATTTTGGAAATATAACTATTAGGCACTGAAAATAGAGCAGTATCTGACATTTTAGTCTAGATCACATGCAGATGCAATGTAAAGCTTTGACCTTACTATTAAAACAACAAAATAAAACTTGTCCTAATTTTTCGCTTTGCTTAAATATGATGGTTGTGTACCACTGTCAAACTACTGATTTGATTACATTTCAATTCACAAGATCACAGTTTGATTCAATGCAATTCAATCAAATATGTTTTTATTTAGGGGGACCTGGCTATAGACAAGATGGCGCCCAGACATCATTTACCAGAAGCGGAAATGCCTCAAGTTTTCAGAAATGTAGCACCTTTTTTAAAAACCGTTTTAATGTTAATAAACGGCTCAGTGTACAAGATGAGCTTGAAATGGGGCGAAAGGCGGTAATCATTTTATTCCGTTCAAAGGATACTGAGAAAAGGGTTCAGATTTGTAAAAATGTTAACCTTTTTGCACTGGAGCTCTAGCTCCAGTGTTTACATCACTTTGACTGCCATTACTTTTCAATCCTTAACGCAGTCAAAGTGAATCAGCTTATTCTGACGAAGAAAAAAAGTGTCTTTGCACCAATGTGCAACACTTGATATTACCTAATGTCTTGCATATTGGCTTTCTAGTGTAGTATATTTCTCTAATCACCTGATTCACATTGATCACATTAGGAGTTACGGCATGTCAAAGGGCATGGTGGGCTTTGACATGGACGTCTCCGATGTAAAAGAGTTAAAGCTTAAAATGAAAAAAACAAACAAAAAAATGGTTTTTACTGTTGCTAATTAAACTTGTGTTTTTTTTACAAAAAAATGTCTGGGCGCCACCTTGTTGTCTGCAGCCAGATTAATTTTTTTATTAGAATTTTTTGTTTTTTACAGTTTGTTATTAACTGAAGCCATGTGTGTAGAGCAATAAAAAAACAGCTGAGAACCACAAACATTCAAAGTTTGATATTTTGCTCAAAATAACTGCAACATCCAAGATCAATATTTGGAGAACTGATGAGACAAAGCAGATCTAACCATAAGTTAAACAAATGCTAGAAGTTACATTAATTGTGCAGCCTGACACTGTCTGTGTGCTCTACAGAGGAAGAACCTTGTGAACCGCGCTGGTCCTAAAATCAAAGGCCTTTCCACACATAGCAGCTCAAACACACAGATAAGTGGACTCTCAAAACCCAGAGAGGGGAGCACAGAGACACAGACCCACACAAGCATGGTCAGTCTGTCAGTGCAGTCAAAGTAGCAACTATGTTGAGCCCTTGGCTCACATTCATTCTGACACAAACACCAGAGGCCATTTTACTGAAGCTGTCCTTGACACAACCAGAGACAGAGAACAGAAAAGTAACTAAGCATTCGTTCAGGATAGGAGTTTCATGGTCTAAAAAGGACAAGCAGTGTAGTTTTAATGTCATATGAGGTCAAGTCAGGCTGTTAAAACTAGCAGATACAAAGAAATGGTGTCTATGTCGTGTACCTTTTCTTTAACGTGTTCACAAAAACAAGAGGGAGACAGAAATATGAGTGTGACTTACGAAAGCCTGACGCTTTTAAACAGCTTTAACAGTGTTTGTGTGTGATGCACAACCAGTCGTAAGTATCCAAGCAAAGGAAAAAAGCTCGGAAAGAGAACAATAACAGACAGGAGCTCAGAGGGAACATGGAGGACATTGTGTTTTCTCTGCTCTCAGTGACAGAGAACACACGGCCTGTGTGACACATTGCAGACCCACACACACACACACACACATACTCACCCTACTATACTTACGAGGACTTTTGTGCTGATGACTCAACATGTCAAACAGAAGCATACAATATTAGGTGCCATTTTTAACAGACAAATCAGAACTTTAGCAACTTAGAATAAAGAAGCACAGCAATACCTTTTAAAGAATACTTAAATAAAAGACGACACATTTGATATTATGATGCCGTTACATGCTATACTTGACATAAAAATGCATGCAGATGTTGCTGCGATTTTTTCTGAAGCTTTTGAGCGGAGAGCTGTAGCACAGCAAAGACGATGATTCAAGACAATCGTTTTTCGTTATTTTTTTAAACGCAGAATTATAATTTTTTTTACCCGGTTTTGTAATAGCTTACACATTTACTAATGTAAAGACAATATTTTGCTGCTAAAAAATAAGAGTTAACAGGTCTAACGCTGTGTTAACACTTAACGTGAGTTGCACATCATATACCCAAAAATCTGTTAATGAATGTGCATGTGGGAGGAGCTACTGCTAAACGTTTTTAGCCTTAGCGTTACATGTGAGCACTGACTGTATATCTCATTTACAACACTTGGAAGAGAGGAATGATGTTGAGATCAGATTTGTGTGTTTTGGAGCTCTACAAAGTAGGTGGCAATCACGTCTCCATGTGCGAGTTTATGAAACCATTTAGAGACTTTCCCAGTAAGGGGATCTCGGTATGAAAACAGCACTAATTATTACTGGCCGCTTGGGTTCAAGCTCGGTCAAAAGTGACTCGCCAAAAACAAGGAATGATGATACTCTTCCCCATCAACTATATCAGTTTCATTTATGCGACAAAAAAAAGACAGACACTTTATTACAAACTGGTACATCGTAACCACTTATTTACTTTTATGAGGATGCAGTTCAGTTGCACAGGAATTTAATTAATTCTAACTTCCTCGATGAATCATTAGTAAAACCTTTTTTATAAATAGGTGGATTATTGGCCACAGTACAAATTTCCTCCAAATGAACCTCTTTAAGGTCAAAGAAAAATATAGTGTCTGTTTGAAAATTGAGGAGGCTGCTGGCTTCTGCTTTTTGTCACGCAGATGAAAAAGCGAAGTGCCGCAGTTTTTTGGGCTCAGTCGGACTCTGCTTGCTCTGAAATTCTCTGAAAAGTCACCCAGAGAACTTCGTTTTTACTGACTTATTTCTGTCACTCATCGACATCAAGTGGTTTTAAGAAAAAGCTGTGTTGGCCTCACCTGCGTTGATCAAAAAGCAGTTTGAGAAAAGTCGGTTATGGTCTTATCCGCACTCACTAATTCTAAAAGGGAACAACTCACAAAAACACTTGAAAATGTCTGGAAAAACACAACCCAAGACACAAAAAGAGCTAATTCAGATGATGTTACATCTGTTCCCAGACCACCAAAACAGACAGTATTTTTTTCATCCAAACCAACACTAATGCTGTTGATAATTTCCCCAAAGGTTCAACAGTGATACAGACTTGTTTAGCTTATAAATTCCACGAGGAGGGAACAAAAACTATAAAGAGATTTTACTGGACTCCTTAGCAGTTGTAAGAGTTCTCTTCAAGATATTTTTCGAGGGTGAAAAATAGGTAAGCATGTAAACTATGCCCAACTTGTCACATGAGAAGGAATGCCATAGCAATGACATTTATGACTATTTGTGTTTCTGCAGAATCTTGCTGTAGACATCCCAGATGATGCCTACCAGCAATAACTGATGCATGCAAAATTGCAGAGAAACTTGCACAGAATTTTGAGAAAACAGAAAAAACTAAAAGTGAATTGAAAAAAAAACCTTGAAATGCAATGCTGAGTGCAGCAGTTCAAAGTTTAAATGTTAGGGTTTTCAGGACACTTCTTTCTACAGTCGCCTCATAGTGACAAGGCCTTGGTTCAAATCCCAGCTGGGTCCTTTGTGTGTAGAGTTGACATGTTCTCCCCATGCAGGCATGGTTTCAAACTGTCCAGGACGTGCACTTAATTTGGCCTAAAGTGTTAGGGATAGGCTTCAGCCACCCCATGACCACAAAAGGGATTAAGAGGGTTTAATGGATGGATGGGATTTTTTTTTTGTGTATCTATGTGGTTTTATGATACCCTGTGTCCGCTTGTTGGTTGAACTCCATTAAACTTTCAATTAGTTGAAGATAAAAGCAAGCAACTGGACTGATGGAATTTGAGTTTCTGGTTAACAGTCACTAAAATGCCTGAGTTGCCGAAAATTAGTGAAAATGAATTTAACTGAAAGGTGCCATCATTATGGTTCTAACAGGAGAATAAATTCAATGTTTTTTTTAATCAAGCAGGAATGGATGGAGCTTCCTTCAGAGTGGAAGTGATTCAGCCGCAATTCTAAACAAATGGACACATTAAAGCGGAAAAGAAAGGATCCAACACACACACAGATATGTTAGAGTCTTGGAGAATACAGGGATTCTGCTGTGGTCCTGCTGTTAATGTACTGCACTTACAGCTTGTGTCAGTTGCTGGTATTACCTGTCTTCTTTACTAATTTATGTCGAAAAAAAAAATGCAGTAAGTAGGGCTGGGCCATAAAATGATGACTACCGTTATCAGGATATAACTTTTTTTCAAAAGTAAATTAAGCCTATCGCGATAGACTTTTATTTTGAAGGGTCCGAAATTAACACTCGCCAATCGCAGACATTTTGTCCTCTTTGACAAGTACAGGTTACAGGGTTAGTCACCACATGGAGAGTACATTTTTGTGTCAACTTAGTCATGCTTATTAGCTCTTCTTTTGGTCGATTTCTTTTGTCCTCTTCTTATCTATCGTCTGCACACAAGGTAAACAAACACGCAACATGAGACACAGCACTCCAGCCCCGCGGTCACTTCACCTAGGCGGCGTTTTGTTTGGCTGATGAAACAGCGGAATATGTGGCGATTTCTAACAGGATCCAATCAGAACTCGAGGATAAAGCTGCTTCACTTAAAGCAGCAACAAACAGATTAATAAAATGTGTTGATGTGGAGACAGGTCTGCTGTTAGACACTAATGCTATGATGCTAACTAGCTGTTCTGTGTGTCTGTATGATCACGGACTGGTTTAAAGTTGGACAGTATTTTCACAGACTGGCCTTTAAGGAGCGGGGGATAAATACAGCAAGATTAATCCATAGCACATTCATAAAAACTATATTTTCTAAATAATAACAGAATTGAATCCACTGTTTTAGCAGCGTCTGTGTAGCATTACAGAGTCTGTGTTACACTGAAAACTGGGACCTCTCAGATGTTGTGCTCAATCCTCCCGTCTCTTTAAAGCTGCAGATTTGATTTCAATAATGATATATCTTATCTTAATTCTTTAAGTTTCACTTGTTTTGCCCTTTAAGCCAGGATACGTCACTCATAAGGCTTCGATGTGCATCTGTGCAAAAAGTGGCAGTTGTGGTTTCTAACAGATAAAGGTGGAGATCAGAGCTTTGAATAACAGAAGCAAGATAAAGGAAAGATGGAGGGAGAAGCTTTAACTCCTAACAGGGAGGGAGGATGACATTTAAGGACACAGAAGTTAGAAGACGGTCTCACAAACTAGATAGAGATTATAAAAAAAGACAGGGCAACCAGAAAATATAACTATTTTCAATTTTTGTTCAAAAGGTGCAGGAAAATAAATAATCTTCTCCATAACGCTTGTCTTTCTTGTCCTCTCACTCTCAGCATGAGTAGAAGAGGCTGCCCAGACATGCATCTGTTTCTGCTAATGTGTACCAAAAAAGCACACTCCCTCTTTTACATGTATTTGAATTTTCTGTCAAGAAAACTACAAGATATTTTACATTGTCTCGCACATGGATAGAAAAAAATGTATAATTTTGCACCATATTTTGATTTTTTACTCAGTGAAATAATATCTATCCACATGTATCACAGGATCATTTACCTAAAGAATTTGTCTCCTGTTGGTTCACCTTTTAGACATGCTGTGTTGTATGTCTGTGCTTTTTCATTAGAGTGCAATATCTAAATAGCTAAATTAATTAAATAATTCTAGCTGTGTTTTTTAATTTGCTGTAAACCCAGAGCACCACTTTTTAATGCTTTCAGAGATTCTTAAATCAGGCCTGGAGATTTTTTTTTTGTTTTTTTTTTTTAATATTCCCATTAAATGCCAAAAATCTAAAGAATTAACCACAAATGAGATGAAAATAAAAAAGACCCTTATTCAGAAAGTCTCTTTAATTCCTTTAATTTTTCCAAAAAAGACAGCACAGCATTGTAAGAGTCCAGTCGTTTGTCATGACGGTTGCAACATACCGTGTATATATATATTTTTTTTTCATTTGACCTTTTCTCTGCTTTTACTATTAATTACTATTAACATACAGCTTCTCTGGTGTAATAACTGCTGTTCTGGCACTGAAAGCTTGGGTTTCACCAGTTTGTTTGGAACTGGATGTCCCAGCAGGTTCACCAGAAAAAGAGACCAAAGTTTGGTGAAATATCACAAATATTCAACATCTGAATCTTACTTTTTACAGCTTGCATTTTAAAATAAAATATTACAATTTGAAAGTGTAGTATTTTTTACATTCATTATGGTCTCAATGTGTAGGTTTGTTGGAAAAGTTTCCTCTACAAGAGAGAATAAAGCTGAGATTTACCAAAATACAAAATTAATACCTGAAAAAAAATTAAAATAAATGAATTAAAACTGCCAAGCATAGTAGTGAAAGATTGATGGCATGAACTTGGCCTGTAACAATTCTGTAATTCTAAAAAACAAACCATTTGGGTCAAATACTGTATGGGGTGCATTTGACTTGAAGATGAATCATTTTTAAAAGACTTCTGAACTACATTGATAGTAAATGCTTTTCTTTAGAGAAAGTAAAGAAAAAAATCCAGCTGTTTCAAAATGTTTGTATGCACCAAAAATGAAATATTTTTTATACATGGAAATAAATCTAGGCATCAAGGGATTAAAACACTCAAGCTTCTTTGTAAATTAAAAAGAGAATACATTATTCAAAAATAGATCAATTTTCAGATTTTTTGAAGTCTTCAAAACTTCTTACATTAGTGAAAATTTGTCCTTAAACATTTAAAAACACACTACTATCACAATGAACTAATATTTTGTTATTTCATGTATCAGAAATGTTTGTCATCATTAAATATTGTATTTGAAAAAAAAAAAGCAGTCTCTTCTGTATAGGGTATTTGTGACTCGTTAGTTTTGGTGTCATTTTTTATTGTAGAAACAACTTTTTCATTTAACATTTTAATTGTCCCGATCCACTGAGTAATCTTAAGAAAGGATTTATTTGAGGCTTTAGGGTTGTTAGTTCAACCAAATGGAATCTATCAGACCATAGTAAAGGTAGAGGAAATTCGATGAGACATGTTATACTATACTATAAGTGGTTTCTGGGCAACAAAAAGTACATGTGCAGTTAGTTAGATATACAGGTTCTCAACTTGCCTGCCAGACATTCGAAGATTAGAAAAGGATACATGTAACCTATGGTATATAATTGAGGAGCTTCAAAAAATTCATTTTGGTCAAACAAAGAAATATGTTTTGTGATATTTAATTCTTCAATAAACAGTTAAACCAAAAAATAACTTTTTTTTTTTACTTTCTTTCTGAAAAAGTTGAGCTGTCTAGCTCTCTACACAGAAAACTTTGAACGCTTGGAAACAATTTTTTCAAAGTGAAAGAGTTCTTATCATGTAATTTAAAATAAAATGATTCAATCAAATAAATATCAAATTAATCTGTTTTCCATAGTGACTGTCCCATCAACTGATAAGTTTACATTTATCGGCAACACATTGAGGTACCTGTATCAGGGGATTTTAACAGTAGACGAACCACTATTCTCTTCTTGAGTCAAAAGAAAAGTGTTGATGAAAGATCTCAATAACTACCACACATTCTAACACAGCAAAGTCCAGATAACACCAACATTATAAACAACAATTTGGTCACAGAAAGTGATAACACCAACCTTATGATGACAAAGAGCACGCCTCAATGAACCAAAACATTGTTGGGAAGAGAAGTGAGCCAAAATTCCTCCACAGTGATGTGAGTCTGACATCATCACACAAAAGAACTAGCTCCAAACCACTACTAAAAATGGTTTTACAAGTCAATGAATGAGTCATGAAGTCAAGAGAAACAAAGTTGCCATCTGTTATGTTTGTGTGGGTCAACCTTTTTCTATAATCCATGAAGAAAAGCTTTTGAGAAAGGCAATGACATTAAGTCACTATGATATGCTTGGTATGCTCATAAGTAAATGTTTTGTTGTTTGCTCTTTTTTCAAAGCAATACGGCCTCCATGAAATCATAGATGTTGAGTTGTATGAATGTGTCAATACACCATTGGGGCTTCTATAGTTCCTATTCAAGCATCCAAACATCACTGTCACATGTTGTTCACTATGTCATACTTAGCGGCATTTTAAGCAAATCCCACTCAGATGAATTCCTTTGGGACTCACAAGCAAACACTGCCATCTCCAAGCTTTCTCACATGAGGTTCAGTCAAGTTGAAATCATGTGGCTGCATGCATCCTCAAAGAGACCAAGAACTACAAAGCTCTGCTTGTGTGGGGTTATGGACCCAGGACATTTGTTGGTTTTGTGTCCACTTCCTTTTTATTTTGTTGTTGGTTGTACTTCCTGTGTTTCTCCTCTGTTTTTTTTCAGGTCTCTTGAGACTGCCCTCCTAGTGTGTGTTCTCTCCCTCCTTAATTGGCACACCTGTTTTCACTTACCTCATCCCCTCCTCCTGGTTATAAGTCTTCGTCTCCCCTGCACTGGTTGTCGGGTGGTTTTTGTACCTTCATGGGTTTGTGTTCTGATTTCGAGTACTGATTCAAATAAATGAAAGACTTTTCATTTATTAATACCATCTGCTTCTGTGTTCGCACGTCAACCCTGACAGCTTGTCCTGCAGATAGTAAGGATATACTGAAGGACCATCAAGACAAACATTTTACAGGATTTAGCTCAACTTTCACTTGACACTCAGAGTGCAATTCCTAGCTGATTCCCCAGAGGTTTTGATCAAAAGGTAGTGTATCTGTAGTAACTGTGATGGTGCGACATGAGAATGTGCAACAGAACACCTATCATCAAACCTACCAAAAAAAGAAAAAAAATCAGGCAAGTGACCCTTTGGTCGGACGTGTCCATCGTGTAATTTGAATTTAAAGACATGGAAACTGTAATGTGGGTTAAATAAAGCTTATGAATGAGGCTCCGTGAATATGTGTGTGTTAGGGTCAAATAACAGGGTGTTTTCTCTTCTTATCCTGTTTGCAAGGAAATAAAGTTGTGTTGTTTCCAATTTTAAAGTTGATGTGATCACCCATATTTTACATTACAAACATTCTTAAAAAACAAAACATGATTTCTTGAGTGCATTTACCATACTACATAAGCTTTTCTGTATTTATAATGCATGGATTTAATTATATGTTCCTCTGTGGTATCCCAGCTGTTTTTCCAGAAACTATGTGTAATCTGCTGTTGATTACCTGGATCAGGTGTGTTTAGCCAGTAAGGCACTTCAATGGCAGGTTGGTTGGAAAACATGTAGGACGTTGGCCCTCAAGGCCTGAATTTGGACACCCCTGTTATAAATACAAGTCTACGCAGTTCTACCAAAAAAATAAAAAATTTGAAAGACTTTTTACATTAAAAAGACACTGTATGGACCCGATTAGTGCAGCAAGCCCATCAAAGCAATGTTAGGGGTGCTTTCATAACTTTCTTATAAAACAGAAGTGGAGCAAAGCAGCATACAAGTATATGCAATTTACCATTTAGATCAAGTAATTTCATTTGAAAATGAAAGCTGCATAGCAGAAGGCAGCAGCCTTAAACTGTGTAAAGTGCTTTTTTTTTTTTTGCTATATCACAGTCACGCAGATTCTTATCAATGCAACTTTGCATGCTTTTTTTTAAACAGGACATTGTGTTTTGCGTCATGATTGACTGTTGAGCTTGACAATCATCCACTTCCGTGCCGTGTCTTCTGTACAGAAGATGCTGCCCATGCAGCTTAACAGTAACATAAATCTTCATTGCGATGGAGTCTTTGTTTTCATTCTATGGTACTGGACTTCTTTCTATAAATGTTTGAATTTTGAGAGTTGAAACAAGAGAAAAAAAAGTATGAAAATGTTCATGTCTGTCTGAGAAAAGTGTATACAGTGTGTTGAGAGGGTTTTTTTCAGCCCTAAAACATTTGTAATTCTACTTTGGTTATGTATGGAACATTTTCCCCACAATAAATAGGGAAAAACAGCACAACCTTGCACAGTTTTGACAACAAATGGTGGAGAAATCTTTCATTGGCAGTTTTTGAGTTTCATTAACATATTACTTCAATAAATACGTTTGTGTAAATTGACTAACTGACTTTAAGATATTCAAATGTCTTTACAGCATAAAACATTTAGATGGTAAAGAAGTAAAGTCAGGACTGTGCTTAGCAAACGCAAATGGCCAAAGGATCTCTTGCAGAACAATCTAGAGACAAAAAGAACATTTCTCATCTGATTCCTGGAGCTGAGGACATTTGTTTGAGTTAAGCGGTGCTGACAGGAGCAGCAGGAGAAGCAGAGAGGCTTTCGTCACCAGCAGCTTACTCCATCAGGCATTCCTTACGTTTCTGGGCGACTGCATGCTGCTCTCTGGTACTGACAAACTCATACTGTAGATTGACAACACAACAGAAAGCCAAATGATAAGAGGCTTCTGGAGGATCTGACAGCCTTTGCTCTTTTCCTCTTGCCTTCCCCCTGGGAAGTAAACTTGGACAGTGAAAACAGGAAGTAGGGCCAACTGTGTGACTCAAACCCACTGCCTCTATTTTTAGTTTGGACTCAGACACACCAACACACACACACATACACACAGCCCAGCCTCTACATTCTACAGTGCATGCAGAGGACAACCCTGTACAACAACCCACAGGGAAATAGGGGTCAAAAGGGAGCAGGCCTGAGCTTTTCCTCTGTTCATACAGAGAGGTAACCATCATGAATCCAGCAGCATAGAACAGAGTAAAGAGATTATAATCTGAGAACCAACAGCTTCGCTGTCGTTTATATAAAAAATCTTTGTGAGACTTTGAAAAACACCTACTCTGTATGACATGAATTCATTATTGTTAAATCGTTTATTGGCTAACAGTGTTAGTGGTGTAGATGGATGATGCAACAGTAACTTAAAGATTTTGCACTAATCGAAAATAAATATGTTTTGTATTTATATATATTGTGGATAATTATCATTAGCTTGGATTGGATTGGAAATTGTTTATTTCAAGCAAGATCAAAGCAGAAATACAAAAACAAGACAAACAACAGATAACCAAAAATGTTCCATAAAAAACAAAAATAATTCCAAGAAAGATTTTTACAAATTACATATTTGGTCATTATTTGTAAATAATAAATGTTAATAAAAAGTGTTAGATTAGTTTGTCTTTGACTGACATTTCTGGACCATATATTGTTTTTTTTTCCACGAGAGCCAAAGTTTAAATGCATTTTTGTAACAGTTCAGTACAAAGCTGCGCTCTACAAATGACTGGACAAGCAGCAGTTTAGGCGGTCACCTTCTGACCACACCGAGGCTATATTCACTGTCACTCCCTACAAGCAGTCAGCCCAAACAGCACTGAAGTTTTCCCTGTCTCAGCGTTTTCTTGAACCACTGTTGTTGATATTTAAATCTGCAGGCAGCCACACTATCATGTGGCTTTATATCACTTTCATCAGCGCAACAACAGTGTTAAAACCACAGCTAAGAGGAAGAAACCTAGAAACAAGACACTGGAGATACATTTAACATTTTTTGTAGTTCAACAAAATAGCAATTTTGGCTTTTTAGTGAAGGAATAATAAACATTTGATCTCTTCTGATTTTGTGATATCCATCTAAACAAATAATCAGTATTTTTTTGGTAGATAAATGTATTTTAATAATTGTAACAAAAATTGTAGATAAACACATTTGAAAGCATGGCTTTTATCTGTTTTAAACCGATTTTAACCCATGTAATGAGCACAAAGTGAATGTATGAAGTGGAGCTGGTACAAAACACAATTTTAAGCAAAACACTTCTCAAATTACACAACTGTGAGGTGGAAGACAGGTGAGAGGACAGGTGAGAGTGTATGAACTCAAACACAGATTGAAAGTGATAAACCACAAGAGCAAGAAGAAGGGTATGAAAGAGAAAACACTGACAATTGTCAAGCAGCACAAATATCATTTCCCTGAGTATTATGAGTGAGATAAGTGTTCATTGTGACGTGCTTGTGCACAAGTCAGGTGATCTGCTGAAAAATGATATGCTCTTCTTTGTTGTTTGGGGTGAAGAGGATGGAATAAGCTGCCAGAGCTCAAACCTATTGAACATTTGTGGTGCCTGCTTTGGGCTTGATGTTGCCACCAATGTGACTCATAAAATGATGTTCCCTGACTCCTGTCAGATGTCTGCTGACGAATAGGATGCCATCAAACTGAAGTGTGGAAACCAGCTGTAACCAGAATGCCCGGTGCCAAGTTCTTTAAAAACATAAAATTGATTCAACCGAAGTGACAAATAAAAGAAGCAAATTGAAAAAAAGGGGAAACTTTAAGTTATGTAAAGCAATTCTACTGATCCATGTGCTAAACACTTATTTACTATTCTAAGCATTATTATTTCCTGACTAAAATAATCATTAAATACCCAATAATCACTAACAAAATAATCTTAAACAAACCAGAGTGAGTTAATCAAGCAAAAGCGAAGACTTGTTGCACTCAGGTAGCAGTCTCAGTTCACGCCAAAGTTAAACGAAACAAAAACAGAAATAAACATATTTATAGTCTGGTGTTCACATAGAGTTAACAATAGAGACCACTGCCTTCAGAGTTTATGATGTCATGATGGTTACACCGTGACCGCCAAAACTGAAACAATTGTCAGCAAACACGCGTGAGTAATGAGAAAACGTGCCATCTTTGAACTGATGGAGGTCTTCAGTTATACACTAGATCGTTTTAAAATTGAACACACTCTTGTTAAAACATGTCAGCTATTTAAGATGCATACAATAGGCCAGTGAAGAGCCAGGAGTTAGTGGGGAAATGGACATGAGAATGAAAGCTAGAACACAGGGTTCCCTCATTTATCACAGGGGTCAAGTTCTTAAATAACCTGTGACAGGTGAAATTCACAAAGTAGGATTATAGATGTTTTAAGGCTGTAAAACCCCTAACTTCACACTTTACTTCTCTCGGACAGTCACAAATGTTTTCAAACTTTTCTCTCTTGTTTAAACTCTCAAAGTTCAAACCTTTATAGAGAAAAAAGTCCAGTTTTATAGATGAAAACAATGGGGGTGTACAGAGATCTGCTTGCAATGAAAGATTTATGTAGCTTTGGAGAGTTGCACGGATCTGTACAGGAGACAAAGAGATTGATTGACAAGATCTGAAGCCAATCAGGGCATAGAACAGTGTGACGTTTAAAAAAAAAAAAGCTTAATTGCACAACAAAAAATCTGAGAAAACGGCAAGACTGCAAAAGACAACCCGTGGTATCGCAAGAGAGTAGACCACTGTAGTGGATTTGCTAGTATGCCAATACATGTTGTTTGTTTTAGACTTCTTTTTGTTAAATTGGGTCAACTCTTGCTAAATTGTCCATTGTAAGAATTGCCTTTCAAAGTGATATGCCAGATACTTTCTTGGGGTGCAGCTGTAGTGGGCATAAGACTTACACATGCTGCATTTGAAAACGACCACAGAGTTTAACGCTATGAAGACGATAGAACCGTTTAAATAATGATGATGACGAATCATCGTAGAATAGCACAACCATGTGACCAATGCGCTCCTGTTATCTTGAACTCTATGGGTTTCAAACACTTTATTTGGCTTTGTAGGTAGATTGGGTATTCATGAAAAATAAGTTATCAATCATTTTTGCATTTGACCTTAACATTGTGCACAAATCCTCAGCCTCAGGGTGTGTTCCAACAGCTGTGATAAATTTGACTGGACACTTGTTCAAGTAAAAACTTAGGGTCAAACCTATGATTCCTAGGAATACTTGATGTAATGTACTTTGGACACATTTTTTCATCTCATAATTTCTACTTAGCACAATTATGTAGAAAATGTGTAATTTTGCTAATTTTACAAGCCAATGGTTTCAAAGGCAACATTGAAGCCTTGTAAATTTATTAAAAAAAAAAAAATTACAGCAGTGCAAACAGTGCTGTCTCACCCACGCATCACCCTCCTCTTCCACAGCTCTGTCATTTAGTCATTTAAAAGTTGACAGCCGACTACAAGGCTCACTTGTGTTGCATTTACACTCCCCCCTGTTTCGCTCTAGCACCAAACATAGGTATTTTTTTCTAAAGCATCTCTTTTTATTCACAGGACCACTGCCCCACGCATCAAACCCCTGTTCAGGAGTACTGAAACCCATGATGGATTTAGGAAATCCATCTCCTTTTCACGTCAGATGGACATACACAATGGCACTGTTTATCTTTATTTGGTTCAAACTCAAAAGCCACAAATGATGCTTAAAAACCATGTTGGACTTTAGAGCTGGTAATATAAGATTAACAGTCAACAAATATTGTTCCCCCGTTTCTCTGTCTGATGAAGCAGAACTCACTCAGAGTCTGATCGAAAGAGTGAGAGTGCAGTTCGTTACACAACTTTTATTGTGCACTTTGTGCTTCACGCTTGTTCAAATAATGAGGTTCTATTTCTTGGTAGTGGATTCATCGTAATGGCAGTGTTTGTGCGTGATGCATGCGCTGTATGCTACACGATCATGTCGGCCAGCATATTCTGCCAAAGATGTCCGTTAACAGACATTGTACAGGCTTGCATGGGAACAACCTTTCAAAGTTAAAAAAACTGTTACAAGTCACAACGTGGCTTTTAGGTTCCTGTTCACATGCTCATCTCAACTGAAACTTGCAAATGTTTGCATGTATAAGCTGCCTGCGTCACAGAAGACGCATTGCTGCCACCTCCACCTTTCTTTGAAGTAATGCTTTGCACTGTGGAATTCAAAATGTGGCAAAAGTTTAAAAACTAAAAAGGTGGTATAAATGTCAAACATTTGTGTCATTTCTTTAAATTAATCTTAAATGATGTTTTGTTAGCACAGTTTGTCTGTACAAACACCACAGAAGCATGAAATGATCAGAGTCTGCAGGTGTGAAGGACTGTAAATGCAAACTCTTGAAGGGTGTCTGGCTTGATGGACATTTTTTTACAGTGTTTAGCATGATGACGTGAAAGACTTACCAAAGAAAGCAATCCCAGGTTTTAGTAAAATAACAAGAAGAAACAAAATCCTAGCTTGAATAAATTGAAGCAACGTTTTCCAATGCGACTGGTTACCCTGGCACAAGTGTCTACCAACAGGAGAATGATGTCAAATTGTTGAGCGGTTCAGACAGAATATTTGTGTCTGTAGATCTGTGTGTTTTAAAACGTAGAAAAACCCGTGTGTGGGTGTTGCTATAAAGAACTGAAAAATAGTTCCCAAAGCCAAAAACATTTTCCTTTGCAAGTGTGCGAAACATTTTTTTTTACAGTAGAACATATTCTATATGCATGTTAAAATAATGGTAATAGCTTTTCTTTTCTTTTTTTTTTTGCAGAAGAACTTTTTTTTCTGCACTGGCAAATGCACACATTTTGCTTTTGTGGACGTCCTTATACAACCCAAAACTACTTCTGAGAGGAATATTTCTTCATACCCCTGATATATCATGAAAGTGCTTTACTCTATTTCTAGAAGGATCTAATCAGTTCCACAGCTTGAAAGCCTTTTGTTGGATTTGCTGTAAAAAGCTGGCAATCAAAATGTGTCTTACATCACTAAACACAGAATTCCAGTCTTCCACAGTTTGCCAAACCCAGAAATTCAGGTTCAGGCAGCGCTTTTAAATTTATTATGTTTACATCATAGTTTCTTCTTCCTCATTTAGTGGATGAACTTTTAAAGACACCCTCAAACACACATATTTCACTGTGTTTTCAAATAAATTCATTAGATGTCATTGTCTCAAGATAGCATATAAATATTTTGTAAAGGCAAAGCAGCTTCAGTATTTAGGACATTTCCATATGCACTTACTAAATGACAATTAATTTTAATTTTTTATAACCAGCTTATTATGTTCTGCTTTTTAAAAGCAAACTGTGCATTATGGGAGATGAATCAGACACTGTGCTGTAAATTGTGTTACATTATAAATGACAGATTACAAAAAAAGTGCTGACTAATCCTCTAACAGAGCCAAAGACTGTTCTTAAAAGATTTGTTTTGCTGTTCCAGAAAGGTGCTACAGCTGCCAAGAAAACCAATGCTGGATAATTTGTTTTGGTGGGAGAAATAAACATTAGAGTAAAGGCTATTTAGACTTAAAAACAGCATAAACAAGATGAAATCTTGGGATTTTCCAAAAATGTACAAGAATCGATTTTACATAAATCTACACAATTGCATTAGACAAGAAAAAGAAAACACAAATATACACATTATACAAATTGTAAATGAAGGTGTTTATAGTTAAAGTGACAATAATTCCAAAGCTACATAGTTTTTCTATAGATGTATTATTTGTCTGCAAGACAACTGCTGAGAAGCGTCCCAGCACTGCATTACAATGGACTTCAGTGCTTGTAAAATCCTGAATTCTTTCTCCTTTGACACACAAAAATGTAGCATTTTTTATATTGCTTTATTTTACGTTTCAGAGGTTTTTCCTCATGCGGACAAATTGTCACGTTCGCTGTCTTATTGGAAAATGCTACGCTCCTTTTGGACCAGCGGCTTACATGTCGCCCAAACCATACCGCATACGTAAACGTGCTTTAGCAACGTTTAAGAGACAAGTACTGCAGTTATATTGTGAAAATGTAAAAGCCTTTCTGTTAATCCATTTTAATTTTCAGATTTGATATTTCTAATTGAATTTTGGTACTAATTTACTAGAGAACTTTATGAAATTGAAATGTCAAATGCCTTTTCTTTATCATTTTTATTAAGTTACAGAATGGGCAGTGTTGGAAAAGAAAAAGCTGTTCAGATGATTGAGTTGTCATTTTATTTTTGAGTTAACTGACACATCTGTATTGTGAAAATGAAAAGGCATTTCCAGTAATGACTTTTATTTTGAAATATGAGTCACATTCGCTTCCATAGTTCTGTAGCTGAGATAAAGGGAAAATGACTCAATCTTTTTTTCTTATCTCCCAATCTACACCAACTCTTCTTATCCATCCTTCTTGGTCCACCTCACCTTCCTCACCAGCACTGCCTTCATTCACCCACATCACTCCTTTCTCTATTGCTGTCGATCAGGTCAGACATGAGTGGAGGACACTGCTCCAAGCAGGCAGCTGGTTTAAAAAGGCAGAGTCCTCAACTGTTAAAGGCTTGTGCTGAAGAAGTGAATCAGCCAACGCAGCATCTTCAACAGGAGGGTTTAGAGAAGATTCCAACAAATGTTGGAAAACATCATTTTGGTGGCTAAAACATTAGTTAAATGCATTCGTATTGACCCAAACAAGTTGTCCGGGTTCTTAGAGAGTCGTGGTAAGAGTATCGGGAAGTATTTGTAACGATAATGTAAGTTGTATGCACTTGTGATGTACGGGTGATGCAGTTGTACAGTGCTTTCAGACCACACTTAAGTCTTTTGCAAGTTGCGCATACTGATTCCTTACTGACCGTTTGCAAATGTCGCAAGCACCGCATGTGTCAGTGATGCACAAGTGCCCGTAGAATGCCCAATCTATGTCCACACAAACTACACTCTGATTGTCTAATATCCTAAATTTGAACAGTCACGCGTGCACAGAGCGCACACTTATCACTTGAACAACATTAACAGGCTAACCTCTGTGCAGGATTTGGGGAGGTTGAAAAAATATTGTTAGCAGAAAATAATGAATATTTTCGCTCTATCGGCTTACCCATTGGTCTACAATCTTGATATTTCAGGTACAACTTGGTGCATTTTTAACCAGCAGCCCATATCTACCCATAAGGAAAGTTGTGACGCAGGTATATGAAAAAAATGATGGAAGGGAATGACCTCAGCGTATTCAAGTCTGTAGCATTTACTGTCCATCTGATAGCGGAGTGGCTCCTCAAACACATAAAGATCAAAGCCTCAGTTTGCAGGTAGAGGGTGTTTTCTTGCTCTTACAATAAGCCATGTCATATGTAAACTGGGAGAGACCTTTAGTTCATGGGGCACCACAGGGACTGTACTGGCCCCCTCACCTTTACTCTATACGAAGTAAACTTCCAGGTACAATACAGAACAGTTTCATGTACGGATGTTTTCAGATGACACTACCATAATCAAATGTACTGAAGGACGCATGAAAGAGGAAGAGGACAGGACAAACTAGTGACTTAGTGATTTTTTTTTTTTTTCCATCTGGAGTTGCCTGAACCTACTGCAGCTCAGCAATCTTTTTTCTTATAACTTACTTATTAGGGTAGAAAAGTTTATGTTCTGATCTACAGGTTTATGTAACTTATGAAACGCTTAGGTCAAATGCTCACTTATGTTGTTAAAGTCAATGCTACTGTGGCTGTACCAGTGCTAAAAACCGAATAACCTTCATGTGCCCCAGGCTCAGAAAAAAACCACACTTGATAGAATTCTCTGCTTTTTACAGTAAAGGCTCTAGTCTGCCATCTTCAGATACATTTATGTGGTTTTTTCATAGATTGTAATAAAACTGTTTTTGCTGTTATCGCCAAGAGTCTAGATCATTTTTTTCCTCCATGTTACGACCTTGTTCACTTATAGTAAGATCTTAGAGGGATGAGAATCATCACATTTGAACACTTAAAAAGGGGGGAAAGAATTGCAGGAATGACAAATGCAAAATAGGTTAAGCCAAGATTAGAGACAATCACAATTTACAACTAGTAAACCCTCTCTTTATTTATTTCTTTTTATCAAAGGTTAAAAGGTATGTGGCACCAAAAAATGGTTAGGAAATATAATAGTTGTACATTCTAGATTTAAAGAGACTTCAAATTTTAAATGACTTAAGTGCTGGTTTCAAAGATACACTTGAGAGACATCACATGGGAGATATCTTCCCTTAGCTTACGTTAGCATTACTCACCAGGAAATTGCAGAAGCTCTTGAGTTGCAGCGAAATGACGTTGTTTGTTGATCTAATATTTGATTACACACAAGACAAGCTCAAGCTTGAGTGCTTGTGGAAAGTGAAGTTCTACCAATGCAGTATTTGGTAAGTTAGGTACTTTCCCACTGATGACAAATCTGTCACTTCCTTTTTTTCTGTTAAAATCTGCTTAATATTGCAGTTATTGCTCAATGCTGAAGAAGCTCTGGACGTTTGGTCTGAATTTCTGTACAAATACCAGTGTAAAGCCCATTGAGAAAAATGTGTGGATATATTGGGCTATTTCAATCAAATCGAAATGAATTTGATTAAAATTAAAGCTTGTTTAGTCGTTAATTTAGTCAAGTCTAAATGAACCTTTTAGCCACATCTTCATCCATCCTAGTCATGAACTTTATGCTATAGCTGACCTTTTTCTTTACCGTTTTTGGATGAGCTGGTCTTTTAAACTACATATGTAATCATGTTAAAAAGAAGCTCAACTGGACCCAAATAATCTACGTATTCATATTAAGTTTATGAATTTAAACCCTGAAATGCTTTGGCCATCTATTAAAAAATATTAAAAGTATAAAGCAAACTTCTACAGTATACAAAAAGTCTCTTCCAACTGTAGGTGCCGGACATGCGCTGGTAAATCGTTGCAAAAGAAAAAGAAGAAGCCCCTCCATGCTTGCCCAGTGTGAACACCTTGGGTTAAAAACTGCGTTCAAGAATGCATTTAGCGAGTTCTTGAATGTATGTCACATGTTCAGTGTGAATGTAGCATAAAACCTAAACTCAGTCTCAGTTATTTACATTTATTATAAATAAAGCAATTATCTAAACAATGTTTGCATCTGGTTCCGCTCTGGTGTCTGTTTTCTTTAAACTACAGAGGGAATTTGTTTCCAGTCACCACTGAAATTTCCCAAGCCAAACCCTGGGACCTGGGGAGCACGAGAAACCCTGCAGAAACTTGAAATCTGTGCATTTCTCCTCATGAAATATTCATTGAACTAAAACACTTTGCGTCCATCAGCTTTGGGTTACACTTAAACCACTTCGGATGAATGCACCTTCCTGCAGAAATAGGATCCTGACAGGAAAACGTTTGCTGACTCAGCTGGTTTGTGTTTTGCCCCTGAAGTGGGCAGTTTGAGGGTTTGGCTGCAACCTCAGCCCCCACTGATGCCACACGCGTGACTCACCCACTCCTCCAAGTGCTTGCCGTTGTGCAGGATGTCCTCAAACTGGATGATGCAGTTGGCTACAAAGTCGTCGTAGCCGATGGGCGCGTCGTGGAAGACTGACAGCTCTATCCTCCGGCCGTCGTGGACCTCCGTGGTGAACTCGTCGTTCCACGTGGGGCTGTTGGTCTTCTGCTTGGTCGAGGTCTGCCCCACGCGAGAGTCGTCCACGTTCAGGGCGATGTAGGTGTCCAGCAGGAAGGTCTGGGTCTTCGGGCCGACGGCGTGACGCAGGGACCAGGCGGTGGGCTTGAGGTCCAGAGCCTCGCAGATCTTGATCCTCAGCTGTCCGTTGAAGACCACCATGGCGCCGGTACTTGTTTCCACCGAGGAAGGTTTCTTCTCGCGCTGATCCAAACAACCGTTCAACTGGTGGTTCCACGAGCAGAACCCCGCTCGAGTTCGGTGCTGATGCGAATTCTGTTCACTTCAGGGTTTTAGTCCGCGGACTTCCCCGCAGAGTGGCGAACGTGAGCCCGGGAAGCCTTCCTAAAAGTGCGCGGAAGAAACATGAACTGCTCCAAGGTTACCGAAAGAAAATCCAAACATGTCTCCTCTTTTCTAGCAGACGTGAGCCGTCACCGTAGGGGGGTTAGAAAGCTCCCCGGGGCAAAGCGGGGGTCCCTGGGTGTTGCATGGCACCGAGTAGGTGGGAGGCTCCAGATACCTGCTGGCAGCGGCTCCTCAGAGATGTTCGAGCCCGCACCGCTGCGACCAGACGGCGGCTGGCGTGTGCCGCAGCAGGGGCGGGGAGGAGAAGCCGTGAGTTCAGGGGGCGGAGATGTAAACAGGGAGTCCTGCAGCAGGGCCCGCTCCCATCGGCTGCGGCTGCGGCTGCGGCTGCGGCTGCAGCTGCGTGGAACCTCCCGTGGACGGACCTCGGGCTGCCCTCACCCTCCCCACCGCGCGGCCGTGGCTGCGCTGCGCAGGAAATGCGAAAACGTGTCAGATTTAGCGCAGCTCGTGGGGCCAAACTACGGAAGACAGCTAGGACAATTCAAGACTTTTATTTTGTAAATGAAAATCAATTCATTTCACTCAGGTGCCTTTGAGCAAGGCTCCTTCAACCCTCAAAGTATGCATTATGTCTAAGAGGACGAAAGAACCAACAGAAATCAAAGGTGCAGACACATTTTGGACCTCCATCCTGTCAACAAACTGCCACGTCCATAAAAGATGAGACCTTTGAGGATGAGTGCAGGGATGCGTGAGGCATGAGAGGAATCTCAAACAGATGACTGCAAACCATTGCATCCTCGTCATCAGGCTTTGTGCTGCACACTATTTACAATTCACACAATAAATGCATTTCTGATATTGTTATGCCTTTTACCAATCCTGTTTTGTTTTAAATTGGTGCCAGACAGTGAAGTTCAAAAACACTTCAGTGTCCAGTTTGAAATGAGACTATTAGGAAGCAAAAGTAGCATGTGACATGCAGAAGAAATGCTTTGCATACAAAACCATGTGCCACTCTTTCCTAGAGGTATGGATGCTAAAAAGTCAGCACAATTGTGGCTTCATCTATCTTTATTTTATTTATTTTCATTTCTTACAAAAGATCTTGTGCCAAATGAAAGGCAACGGGAAGAAGACAACTTATTGTTTTCTGACACTTTTGCATACTCAAAATAAAGAAAGAGTGAAAAAACTACTATGTTTAAACATATACATTTCATACATTGCTTTCATTTTAGAATAACATGCACTGACAAGTTTTTATCTTATCTCTAAATTTTGGTGACAAGAATTAAGTAACAATGTTCATCAGTTGTGTTTTTGCTTCAGAAAAAAAAATCTTTTCAAACAAGTTTTATGAATGAGATTTTCTTTCTTTAACTGATTGTTTAGATTGTTCCAAATCCTGACTTCTTGAATAGAAACACATCTTTGTTTTTCTTCTGAATTGGGACGGTAAGAAAATCTCACGTAACTTCAAGTACTTTGGATTTAAAAAAAATCTTCGTTAATTGTGAGCAGACTTTTCTGGTGTGCATTGTGCATTAATCTAACTGCTTGAAAACTGAATTTATTTTCAGCTTTGAAAAAAAAAAATCAATATTTGCTTTCCAGAATATGCTAATTTAAGGTCGTTTTGATTAACTAAATCTTTAAATGTGAATATTTTGAATTAACTGACTACCCGATTAGATGGATCTCTGTAATTATCACGAAAACATTCTCATTGCCTTTTTTGTTGAAAAAAGTTGAACTGAAATATGTTTTACACGTGTTTTTCTAAATTTCGATACAGTCGTTTAGAGATGGAAAAATCAATTTGTTTTATAATAAATACAGCAATTTGTTATCTGGTGCTCAATTAACTTTCTATAAAACAGCTTTTGTTTTTGCTTTTTTGTTTTTATATTATTAATATAGCATTTCCAAACCTTTGTCCTTCACTCTGTCAATATTAACACTATCTATATCAAATTAATTATTCAGATTTGGATTCCTCTCGCCTGTTTTTTGCTTTTTTTTTTTTTTTTTTACAGTTCAGTGATCATATAGTTACATCAAACATTTTATTTTATCTCTGCTTGGACCACCCCTTCCATAAGTTCTGAACGGCCACGTTAAAAAATGTTGTGTCGTCAAGAAATAATATACATTTTAACCCTAACCTATGGCTTTTTCTGAGATTTCCACTGACAGTGACAAAGCCAGCGAGAAAGTTAACATGTGGGAGGAGCTGAGGGCAAGCTTTCCAAAGCTCAAGTAATGCCCAGAATAAGACCCCAAATCCAGCCAAATTGAAGAGAGTTAGGGATGCCGTACAGCATGTCAATCTTAAGACACTCAAGCCTTATTGGATCTACACAACGCATACTTTAAACTAAAAGTTCAGTGCCTTGCACTTTTTTACTTTCTTGTATTGTAAAAGAGCTTTCTATCCCTTGAATGGTTTAATTAGCCCCAATAGTGTCTGAAATCAAGTAAAAAATCATCTATTATGTAGCTGCCAACAAAAGTCCTGACATCTTCGGTCAAAGTGTTGGAAACCAGATAGAGTCTTGACTGGATTTACTATGGAATTGCTTAGTAAGTAAAGGTAATAAGCTAAAATAAACAAAATTGAACTTCAACATGACAAAATCAAAATATAATAGAATCTAAAAAAATTACAAGGATGGGTTTGAATGGATGCAGGGAATAATAAACCCCCTTGATGCCCATTGTTCCAAATAAGCTTCAAACCACTTTGGCTCCAAAACTTTAACTCAACATCTACTTAAAAGCAAAACCAAAAGGGATTTTTTTAATAGCTGAAAATAAATTCAGGGGTTAATAAGTTATAAAAACTGGTAATCAAACTAACGAGAGGCCTTTGAGGAAGATGAACTTCATGGGATGGATTACCAGAAATCAGCTGAAGCTCTAAAACAGTCAAAGACTTGAACACATAAACACAAATACATTTACTAAAATTAAGCATCGTGACCTTTACCTAGTTGAGACACATAATCTGTTGTATGTTTCCAACTCTTCTCTGTGATTTGAAACGTTCTTCTCTTTCCCATTTCTTCCTTACATTACACGTAATTTCTTTTACTCTGCAAAATTTTTTTTTTAATGTTTTTGACATCATTTTGGGATGTGACGTTGATTTGGTTAGTGATGTAGATTGTTGTAGGAACCCATGATCATCGAGAAAGAGAAACATTTTCACTCATATAGGGTCTAACCAGCACATACCTGAAAAAGTTCTCACTGTCTTTGTGTCAAAGACCTGAAGTGCCCCCTTATGGACAAGAAAGTTGGAATTATTCAAACCTTCAGAGCAGAGGATCTAAGCCCAGGTCTTCAGGGCTGCGTCCTGTTTATTTTTTTCAGATACCCCTAATATATCTGTTACTGTTCACCTGAGTCAATGACAGGGTTGTTTAAGGGGGTGGTTTGATTGTGTCGAGCAATCAAACCAATCATGAAAAATAGCAATTTTCTTGTTTGTTATTTGCTGTTTTCTAGTGATATTAGTGACTCATAAGCTGCACTGAATGGATCTTTACTTTAGAGAGGCTTTTCTCACACCGGGTATGTGACGCATGTTCAAGAAGTCGCTAGTGTGGGTTCTTGAACATATAGTTCATGGTGTTCACACTGGACAAGCAGGGATGGGGCCTCTTTTTCTGTTTCTACTTTTATAGCACATGTCCGCCACCTACAACTGGGAAATGTCAAAGTGGTGCAAATTCTTTCTCCAGGCTTTTTCAATCCCAGCTTTATTTTGATGAGAAACTTGGGGTCATGTGATTCCGGCCTGGCTCAAACTGCAACAATTAATTTATTCTCCATAATCAATTTACACATTTTTAATTTTTGGTATATCCTTGATTAATTAAAGGCAACTACAAAATCAGAGTTCCTGATTTGTCAAAGTTCAACCTGGTTGAACTTTCAAAGCACATTCAATGGCCACGCATTTTGTACTTGGGTCCAAAAATGGTTGTAGAAACTTGCGATTTGAACAATAAAGCCTGAAGCGTGTAATTACACACATTTACATACAGTTTGTTTCGAAAGTGGCCTTTTGAACATGGTTTGTGAAGGGTGATGTGAACGCAGCTTAAGTCTGTAAAAGTTGCCCATTGCTGTATTGTTTCCATATGTTTTTGGTGGAACCATGGATAAACCCTTTTCATCCACAGAATGCAAGTTTCTGTATGTCAGAAGGTTTTTGGATTTAGGTCAGTAGTTAGCTTAAAAATAAAACAGTAGTTAACTAAACCCAAGTGATGACGGCAAAAAAGAACATTTTATTGGTCCCAGTTACCAGAAGTGACCAAAGGTTTGCATGGAAACTGCACAGAGTTGGAACAATGTCACTGAAGGGACAAGTCGGAATTGCATATGTGCTCAAAAGAAGATATATTTGAATTCAATTTTACATTGTAAACACTAAAATGTTTACCCTACCATCATCATCGTCATCAAAAAGGCTGCAGTAGATAATTTTGACCTAAGATGTGATGCTTCAGTATTTTGATGTGCAGAGACACTTTTCTGTGCAGTTTCAGGTTCCAGACCTCTTTCTGGACAAAACATGCTGTCACTGAAACACTTTTAATTTTTTAATGAAATATGCCTTTAAGTGTGAAATGTTTTTAACAGTGCTGTAAGCTGGGAGTCATGTTAGTGGCAGCAGCTGAAGTGTTTTCATTAAAAGCTGCACAGTGGGACAGACGGTAACAAAGTGATGAGAGGAAAAGTGGTGTTGTGTTACTTTCATAATTGCAGGATGGATTGATGTTGTGAAGTGATGCATGAGATGCGGGGATGATTTTATTGGTTGTTTCAATTTACTTGATTTGATTAAAGCTGGCTTCTAATACCTCTCCAATCAGTGTTTTGTGTTTATTTTCTTTTATTTTTATTTGGGAAAAGGGGGTTTTAGGCAAAGCAGTTCACACTTTTGCAAAGGTTACTGTTGCACACAAAACAATGAAGATAATTCAACTGGCAAAAAAAAAAAATGATCAGGAATTTTGAGGTCCCATTGTCTAAAATCAATTCTTCTTTTGCACCCAAACAATAGAGACAAGTGTTGAGACTATTTTCTACTCTGTTCACAACAGGAATCTGTCGTTCCCGAAAGAGCTCAGTGGGCTGCAAATTAATATACCAATGCAGGCTACATCCACTGCTAGAACACTTCACAATTGAAAAAAAACAATAGTATAAATTTAAAAACGTAACAGCACTGCAAACATGAAATTCTGGACAAGGTTTTGATTCACACTTGAATCAACTGTTAAGGGGAAACCTGCTAACACATGGTACATTTAGGGTTCTCTGCAGGTCTCTGGAACAATTAATACATTTCAAATGTTTATAAAGACAATACACAGTCAATCTGGTACTTTGATATCAGCCCTACATTGTTCTTTAGAAAAGAAAGAATTACTAATTAAAGGGGCAGTGTTTTTTTTCTCAATTTTTTAATATGTTTTCAGAAAAAAACACTTATCTTAATAAGAAATGATCAGTATGGAGCCCCCAAAGCAGGGGAGGCCAAACGTTTTGACTCAAGAGCCACAAAGGGTTCTAAAATTTGACAGAAGGGCCGGACCAGGAGAAGACCTGTGTCGTGTTTTTATGAGAAAGAAATAACATGGAATCTGGATGAAAACATGCTTTAATTTTGATAGAAAATTCATTTACACTGTAAAAGAGAACATGTAGGAGTTTTTATTTCAAAACAGCGTTTTTTGTTCTTGTTTTAGTGCCAGTTGTTCCAATGGGTTGATGTCCCTCGGGAAAAACGCTGCGATCTTCCCTCACTTGTGAACAAGACCTCAAGATACTTAAACTCCTCCACCTGAGGCAGGAGCACTCTACCACCCAGAGAGGGCAAACTACCTTTCTTGGGTCAGGAACCACGGCTTCAGACTTAGCCGTTGCTGACCCTCACCCCAGCTGCTTCATATTTGACTGCAAACCGTTCCAAGGCATGCTGGAGGTCCTGGCTCAATGAAGCCAACAGGACGACATCATCTGCAAACAGCGCAGATGATATCCTGTGGTTCCCAAACCAAACCCCTGGCTGTGCCTAGAAATTCTGTCCATGAACAGAACCGGTGATGAAAGGCAGCCCTGCCGGAGTCCAACATGCACCAGGAACAGGTCTGACTTACTGCCGGCTATGCAAACCAAGCTCCTGCTCCTGCTCCAGCTCTCAGTAAGGCTCCCCAGACCCCATACTCCCAGAGCACCCTCCACAGGACACCACAGGGGACGCGGTCAAACGCCTTCTCCAAATCCACTAAGCGTACA
Organism: Adrianichthys oophorus; assembly: GCA_036245035.1. Lineage (NCBI taxonomy): Eukaryota > Metazoa > Chordata > Actinopteri > Beloniformes > Adrianichthyidae > Adrianichthys > Adrianichthys oophorus. Next base: position 2,224,680 of record BSAI01000096.1, on the reverse strand, counting down.
GTATATGGACTGGATGAGTGAGCTCCCATGAACCCTCCAACACTCACTCTAAAGAGGGTGTAGAGTTGGTCCACCAGACGGAAACGGAACCTATTATAAAGCTATATCATGTAAATACTGAGCCACACAGGAAATAGAAAATGAATATGGGTCATTCTGGACCATTGTTGCACATTAGAAGAGTAGCGATACAAAAACAGTTTTTATTAAAAAAAAAGGAAATGAAAAAATAAAACAATCATGAATGACGGTCTGACACAACCTAATAGAGGAGTACCTTGACTTCTGAATGATCATATGAATTCATTGACAAGCTTCATAAGACAAAAATCAAAGATCATTTTAAGCTGCTTAAAGGCAAAGGGCTTCTAAACCAGGCCATAGCAAGAGAATTTGTTTAAGGGAAAAACACAAGAGAGTTCTTCTTTTACAAATTAATAACTGTTTTTAATTCAATCTTTTTTATTTTATTTTAACCTTAACTGACAAATCCTAAGTTTAAGGAGCTTACCAGAAACTTCAGTTATTTTTCTCTTGAGTAACAGCATTGTGAGCATGTGTTTGCTGTTCTTGCAGTAAATTTGTATTTTTATTTGAAGTTACACTCTCTCTGTCACCTTATACATATTGAAAATATTTAAGAAGGACAGATTTGGAAGTACAATAAAGTTAGTACAATAAAGATGACAAGTCAATGACGAGTCATTTTTCTCTTTTTTGGAATGTCCAGTTTTTTCCTTGGACAGTAATTTTGTTTACAGTCCTTGCTTTCCATCTTTCCATCCTGACCTCTTCTTCCTCCCCAGTTGCCAGCTGCTGGGTTTTCGGGCAGCTGGCTTCAACCGCCCTGACCACATCCTATAATCCATCTGTGGCCTCTCTTTGCTTGGCATTATTGCATCATCAGCCCAGATCCAGGCTGACTTGGCTAGCTGCTCAGCACTTGTGTCAAATAAAACAACGCACATGCTGTGTACAATAGATGTCAGAACATGTTCAATGGCTGCAGTCTGTTTCATTTGTTTCTCTGAACTTTGACTCTACTTTTCAGTGCATTTTTGTGTGCAGTATCCACTCAGTCCTAACTTGAATACTGCTGTTTGCATCTGCTATCCATTGCACAGCCACTTGTTTGACCAACAATCTTAATCAAATGGCAATTGTAATCTCTTGATTTTAGGTTGTTTATCAAGGAGGAGTAAATCAGGGCCTCTGACACAGCCAATACATGTTTATGAGCTCCAAATAGGCTATCAGAATGCTACTTTGATTAGCAGTGACACATGAGTCCCATGTGAATTTTCTGTGGATACCCTATAAGGTAAAAAAATAAGGGACCCAGGCCGTGAGGGATATGAATGGAGTATGATTGACGCTCATTCACTTCAATTCTATTCAGTTATTAATAAAGAGCAACTAAAGTGAGGTGTTATGCAGTTGTAATGAATTAAATAATTCAATTTGTTTGAGATGACAGTGATACAATTCACTCCAAATAGTTGCAAAATTACAAAGGATAAAAATACATTATTTTAACAGTTTAATTATTATTGTATTTCATTTAAAACGATTGCTTTTGTTATTTTTGCAATGCTTAAAGAAGCCTGTTTTAATAATTTCTTAATCTTGAGACTAAAATTGACTCAAAAATTATGGGGCCATGTGGGACAAAGCTGCATTACACCTTACTTTAGAAGCTCGAATACAGGGATAAGAGCATGGCAACACAGGAAGAAAAGAAAAAGGGACATAAGGTGGGAGAATCATGACATAGGCTGGCATAAACAGGTGGGACCACCAAAGAACCCACAGACAAAACCTTCATTGTTGACCCTAACATTGTTGATGGCCTCTGTGTGGAGTCCACACTGACGTGTAGACATTGTCCATTATCTGGAAGAGAAGGGTGACTACTAGGGGCTCCAGATAAAATGTTGTAAAACTTCTTAATTTTAGTCAAAACATATCAAATTCCATATTTCAAAGAAATCAAGAACAAAACATTGTTCAGAGAGTTGCTGGAGCGAACTCAGCTACTGCTGGGCAAAGGTGGGGTACACTTTGAACCGGTTGGCAGTCTGTTGTAGGTCCACACACTCACAAGCACACCTAGAGACACCAGTTAACCTATGAAGCATGTTTTTGGACTGTGGGAGGAAGCTGGAGCTCCGAGAGAAAACTCATGCATGCACGGGCAGAACATGCAAACTCCACACAGAAAACCAGCTGGGGTTTGAACCTTCTTGATGTGAGGTGAGAATGCCAGCTGCTACACCAGCCACAAAGTGTAACACATGTATCCAAATTAAGCACTTGCAGAGGAAAAGGAGCACTCTTGTATTTTTACCAGTGTTAACATTTTCAGTGTTAATCAGATTTCTGCTTTTCTTATATTTGGCCAAATCAAGGCTGGGAAGAAAACCAAACAAAACAAACAAAAAATATAATTCAATGAATCTTAGGTTAGGATTGTGGAATGTTTTAATAATAAAAATTCAAATCTCAAAAGTTAAATACAAAAAAAGTTTTGTTAAAAAACAAAACGAGGTTTCATTTGTTGTTGCATTATCAGATTTGAACAGCAGGGGGCATCAGATATCAACAAATGCACTGAGCACTCTGCAAGAACAATTCTTTTGTCTTTTAGAGTTTTTCTCAGATACTCCCCGTCTTTCTGTTCCTTTGAGGGTTTCTTTTTATTATGAAATTATTATTATTGCTATTAGATGACAGCATCCCACTGGCCGATTCAGTCAAACGTCTGGTTTTGAAAATATCACACATCCTGGAGTAAACAGAGTAAAACCAGAGTTTGCATGTACCTGTCTATATATTCTGTTTATCCTCACAATCCTCATTCATCTACCACTGATGTAGTTCATCGTAGCACCATGTAATTATAAACAAACAGATAAAAATCAATATCCGCTTATTTTCTCCCCTCCTTTTTTTGTAGAGGGCCCTTTGTGTAAGCAAATCAATACCAGCCCCTTGAGGGGAGGTTTGGAACGATCCATAATAGAATTCAACTCAACCAGCAGGAATAACAACAAACCAAACCAATTTCCCACAGGCAAACATTGAGCTTTCACAGTACTCTTTGCTGCCCTTCAGAGCTTCAAAAATGGCAGCACATTTTTGGTAGACCTTCAGGGCCAAAACCATTATGCCTAATTTCTACCAGTTTATTAAAAACATCATAAAAATAAGAGTATCAAGTTAAAATAACATAAGAGACTTAATTATATGGGAAAAAAAATATTTTTTTGTTTTCCAGATTAAAACAGTAGAAAGGGATTGTCTTTGAGCTAAGTATCCCCACTTCAAGCAAAGCAGATCCGAAAACAAGATTTGATAAGATCCTTCAAACTGAGAAACAACACAGATGGTTTTGATGTTGGTAAAAATTGGTATTAGGGCAAAGAAAAACAGCAGCAGCAGCAGCAGTGTTCTCTGCAGGTAGTTTTGCAGGACTCGAGAGAGCTGTGAAAGCAAAAGAAACAGCAGTTTCCTCCAGAAATGGCAGGAAGCCAGAACACCTGCTTTGCTCTGATAGTGTGGAGTCCAAATGGAAATCAGCTACAGTTTTTGGTAAAGTAAATGGGACTTGAAACTGGAAAAACGTGGAAAAAAAACAATGAATTCAGATGGATTTTCCTAAATAACACATTACTGGAGTTGTGGAGATTAATAAATATATTAATATATATATATATATATTATAAATATCTTGATATGGTGATCTGTTTTTTTAAAAGGCAGGCTAATTAAGTTACTTATCAAAGTTTTCAAAGGCAGTTTAGATGTTTCTAGGTACATGTTTTAGTTTTTTCTTGAGTTAGAAAGGGTTTCAGCTTTTTAAACCGCAGTGCAGATTGTGTCAACAAACCACTCTGACGTATAACTGATCCTATCAAGAGGGAAAAACTCAAGGGAAAACTTGTCATTGAAATGTTTTGAAAGTTAATAAAAAAGTTTGATTCAAATAATCGTTTTTTCCTGTTTTTGCTTATGTAAGTAATCATACAGTATTACAGTCAACAACAGTTTATAAAAACTATTACGTAGCCATATGTGGTCTGTCCATGTCTTTACAAATAATGACAGGTTTAAAATCGGATTTGGAGTTCCTGCTAGCAAACAAGAAAAAAGCATTTCGACAAAAAGATGAGTAATGAAGAAATGCAGTTTGTTGGCAAACGCATTCATTTTAAATATACATGAATCAATAAAAAAAGAGGTTGACCTTCCATACATTGCAATAAATTCAAAAATGTATGGGCAAATTCTGATATCTTGAAATTCATTCATTCATGCATTCATTCATTTTCCAAACCGCTTTATCCCTTTCGGGGTCACGGGGTTGCTGGAGCCTAACCCGGCTACTCATGGGCGAAGGCAGGGGACACCCCTGGACTGGTCGCCAGTCTGTCGCAGGGGCCACAATCACACACCCATGCACACTCACATGCACACCTAGGGACAATTTACAGTGATCAATTAACCTATGAAGCATGTTTTTGGACGGTGGGAGGAAGCCGGAGTACCCGGAGAAAACCCACGCATGCACGGGGAGAACATGCAAACTCCACACAGAAAGGTCCCCCAGCCAGGACTTGAACCGGGAACCTTCTTGCTGTGAGGCAGGAGCGCTAACCACTGCGCCACCATGCAGCCTGATATCTTGAAATATATTTCTAAATATTTTGGCTAGATATTTACATTTATTTTAAAGTATATTGTAATGTGTTTTTGTTTAGTAAGGGAATTGCCACTGGCCACCAGTTGCATGGTAGCCCGGAGGTGTAATTTAAAAAAAAGCGAGTCATTCTGTACGCTTGAATGCTGCCATCTACATTCAATAAATCACTTTATCATTTGTAGAACACTTATAAAAGTAAAAGCAAACCAAAGTGCTGAAAATATAATCATTTTACAATAAAATACAATAAAAGAAACAGTAAAAACAGTAAAAGATGGCAATTAGACTGCAGGGACCATTGATCACGCCAACGATTTCCAAAAACTTAAACTCAGTCGATTTAGTCGATGTCGCCATGGCTCCTCCTTAAAAAATCAAGTTCGGACACCTCTACAGCTTCAAATGCCCCTACAATTGGAGCGATGGGGAGTAGCCGTAGAAGTAGTGAATGAACTTAGATTCGACTTGACTCTTGTTTTGCTAAATGCATCTCATACTTCATTGCATCTCATAAATAGCATAATTTAGAAAAAATAAACTATTCATTCAGGGGTGTCACAGCTGGAATTTTCACTGATTCTGAGGTTAAAAAACAAACTTCTTTCAAAGATACTTTTGGTCCTTCCAGTCAAAAAAAAAACAAAAATTACTTGAAAATATCCAGGTTTGTTTTTTCTTAATGTTTTCTTCTTATTAGACTTTCCTCCCATTGTCACCTTCTATTCTCTCACGCATGAATATTCAAGCACATTGGGAATTAGTTTTGTGGTCCATTAATGCTCTTCCAATGAAATTTGATCAGAGATCTTTTTTATTGCAACCATTTATTTCCTTTTTCCAATCTTAGAAGAGCTGTGGATTGATGGAACATTCAGACACTTTCACTTTATGAAACAGGAGTTTTGGACACACTACTGTAGTCCTTGCAATCAATAACCTTGTGAGTCCCTCCGTTGCTGCAGCCGAGTGATAACTCGCTTTGCAGCGGTCTATCTTTCAGTTTGGAGATTATCATCTTCAGGCTGGCTGGGTGTTTCTGTGGGCCTTCAGGGACTGCAGATGTAAATCTGGGCTTTGTTTTCCAACAAGCACCGCTTGATTCTGAAGAGTATTTGTGCCTTTTAAGCCTTCAGAGAGTTAAGTTGTGTATCAAGTAAACAGTTTGAAGAGTTATTCATTCTCTGTGTCCGCCTGCTATTATTGCTCCTGTCACGTCTGTCTGATTACAAAAACTGAATATTTCTAGTTTGGCTAAAATATGAAAACTATGAAAACTGAAAGATGGATATGAAGCTCATTTTGTTAATGAGAATAAGCTCAGAGCACAATGTTCTAGTGTTTTCTTTTTCACAACCATTCATTCACTTTAGTTTGTTTTCTTTATGAATGACTGCTTTTATTCCAGAAAGAGTTACAGCTTTGTTGACTGTAAAGCAACATTGGATTTTAACAGAAGGCCAAAAGTCTGAGTTGCATTTGATAGCTTCATTGGAAGTCTTTTAAGGATATTGCTGCAAATAAATAGTCACAGCTGGCACACTTTTATTCCAGAGTCATCTAAACTCTAAACAGGAGAATAAAATAGATAATATTTGAGGGGGAATTCTACTAATAAGGATAATATTTTTCCCTTGATCTTTTGTGGGTTTCTTCCTTAGATATATTATTTTGAAATCTATTCAAAAGGCCGGCCGGGACGAGCACTTTGCAGATGGTCTGCAACACATTTACAAAAACCATGATTTTACAGAGAATACACACGTCACATTCCTCATACATAATAGGTTCTGAACATGGCCATTTCCTTAAAAAACATATATTCACATCAATGCAGAAACAGTTATAATCCATTTGCATTTGAATTAGTGTTTTCTAAATAATTCAGCAACAAAGAGTATTATTTTCAGGCAACAATCATCCCAGCTTGGACACTAATTTATTTTTTCTTTTAAGTCAAAACTGCATGATGGTGTTTTGCAAGTGGAGCAATAAACCTTGATTTCAAAAAGATTGAAATATCTTTTCTACAGCTTGTTGTCATTGTGGAGATGGTGTTTACTCACTAGAATATTCAGAACAATAAAACCAGCATGCCCTGCATCTCATCCTGAATACGACCTTGCTATGAGGTGATAAGCCGAGCACATTTCCACAGCAAGGTTTTCTTTTGACACTATTAACCTGCACTGTCACTCTCCCTACACAAGTCTAGAAAATTGTGACCAAAATGTAAACCTCTTCAGTCAGCTTCTTCCAGCTCTGTGCCATTAACATCCAAGTTTCTCCCATGAGGAAATGAGGTCACGGCACACAGAGGGCATCCGACAATCCAACCAGTGTTTTTTGGGATTACGTACTGTCAATGTGCAGGAAAATCTCTGATTTAAGTAGTTAAATTGTTGGGATGAGAAACAGTCAAACTAGATACGCCCATGATGCATTCAAATGAAAGGTTTGGTGAGGAAATGTTTCCTCTAAAGTCAATGAAGAAGTTTGGGCTGATCTTTTCTGGCTATTCCTTTGATTTCTGTAAAAACATTTTAAGATGTATGGAATTTTATGAATTTAAAAAATCCTATATATCTAATATATTCACAACTAAGCCAAGTTTAAAACAGTAAAAGCTAACATTGCCCATGTGATGTACTTATATCCTCAAGAACTGTGTTGTACCACACTTTGTTTGTGTGGTTTTTGTAATTGGTTTTTCCCTAGTTAATCGTGGATTCTAGAGAGCCATGCCAGTTGGTTGAGCCCCCCCTCATCGGTCCATTCCCATATCCGGCATTGATTGACAAAGGGAAGGTGAATTTAAGTCAGATCAAATACATGTTCGTTAAGTACTTTTTCTGCAGAATGTTCTGATCAGTCATCATTGACCCTCTTTTACTACTGTCAGATACATTTCTGGCAGCCCTTTTTGGCCTTCTAACAAAATGTGGCTTTGAGCCAAATTTCCTTCCTATTTTCCTGTTAATTTGTAGCAGCACAGCTGAATCAAATGAATGGTTACATACCAGGCTTTTGCAGGGATGAGCTGAACCGGATGTGCTGGAGCAGTCACAAGCATGCACTCAGCTGAGGTTGGAGAACTTAGTTTTAATACATGCATGGTTAGTTTTGATATACTTTATGATTAAACTTCAGAAAATTTGAATTAATAGCATTTTAAATGAAAAAAACGTATTTCTCTTAAAATATCTAAAGGTTTCAAAAGCATACTTAAAATAAAAAATTCTAATAAATAAATACATTTGCTGCAGATGAGAAGTAGTCATGAACTGATTCAACCTAACTCCATTTGACTCTTTTATTGAGCCCATTAAAAAGCCTCGTTGAACGCTACAGGCTTTGTCTATGATGTTCCAAGTGAACCACCCCTTTAATGTCGTGCGCGCCGCTCGTGCTCGTGGCTTTGTGCAGGACTTGCCCCATCAGGAAGCAGCTGTGGATCAAAGGCAGCAGACAGAGTGAGGCGCTGCTGCGTGGATGTCGCATCCTCCGACTGCACAGCCGGCCAGGGGGCGCGTCTTTGTCTGGGAGCGCTTCCAGCGGAGGGGCGGGGCGGGGCGGGGCGGCGCGGCGCGGCTCTCTGAGCTCCCAGCTTTCCTTTGGATCTGCGGGATTACAGCCTTTTAACGCACAGGGAGCACCATTCGGTCACGAAAGCGTCTTTCTATCCTCCTCTGTCACAGTGGAAGTTATCCGGTGGACTTGCAGGGACGCGCCGCCGCGCGCCCTGAAGGAGCTGTTTTTCTGTTGTTGTATTGAAAATGCTTTTCTTTTCTGATCGCTTCTCGTTAAAGTTTGATCTCCAGTCCCGGCTGTCCGCTCCGAGTCGCTTGGCATGCTCTGACAGCGCGTAACCACCTTTGCCGCACCTTCCCCATCAGCGCTGTCACAGGTATCGGAGTCTCCCATGACAGCTGCTCGGCTCCCAGCCTGAAGAGTCGTCCTCACACCGTTCAGTTCTGCAGCTGGGGCCTCGGGGGAAAAGGAAGAAACTATCATGAATGAAGTGAACAGGCGGTGCTCGCGTAGCTGGATCTACCTGGATGTGTGGAAAAGCTTCCTGGGAGCGCTGATCTTTATCCACCTGGTGCTGCACGCAGAGGCTTCATCGGTGCCCAAACAGTGCGACAAAAGCTGCTTTTCTGGGAAGTGCGTTAACGGGACGTGCGTGTGCGATCACGGCTGGGATGGGGATCAGTGCCAGCACTGTCAAGGAAGATTCAAGTAAGTTTCTCATCTGTGCTTTGGGTTTCCATTGCAGCTCGCTGGGGTAGAGCCAGCACAGCTTTTACTTGCACTGAATGTGGCAGCCTAACATCCTCAGCTGACTGTCCACATTTGAACTGCTTTTTTTCCATTTGGCATCCAACTGCTCCTTAACACAGATTTCCACAACTCAAGGAGGTCCATGAAGTAACACTTGGGCTATGTCTTCATTGAGATTTTATATTTTATGATTACTTTTTGAAGCAATGTCAGTTTTTTGGGGTCATAGTGATGTGATTTGATTTTAGCCCAGTTTTTTTTCCTGAGTAAAAATAACCCAGAAGTCTCTTTTTAACTTGGCAGTTGGGTTAAAAACATCCCAACTTCGGTTCTTTCTAACTATACAGTTTTTTTAGTGTATGTCTGCTCTCTGGGATTGTTCACTTTACAGACGGTTGTAGAATAAGCTGACAGGATGCGTTTTTTTTTTTTTTGGTAATTATTTTTTAACTTTTGGTGAAGACAGATTGACCTTTTGACCCCCTCCCTAATTGTTTTTCTGCATCCAATTGCAGCTCACATTACAATTCTGATAAACCAATTAGAAGCAGAGCCTCCATTCGCAGCAGGGTTCAAACACAACTGATCCACACAGGAGATCGTTCTAAGGCCCTAAGCTGGCCCCTTGAGAGAACAAAAAGGAGAAATTTAAGTCACTCAGGGCCACTCCATGTCTGTTCCTTAAGAGAGATATTGGTTTGGTCCAGCTGATGGTAAGCTAATTCTCTGTATAACTTAAATTGTTGCATTAGAAACTTCATTAAGTATTAGTAATCTTACAATTTATTTCTTTATTTTAGTGAGCTCGCTCTTCTACCGAATGAAAGACTGAAGCACAAGACATCAGTTTTTATTTTACATGCAATCCACAGTTGCTTTCCCCTCAAAAATAACAGTTTGCAAGTAATTTATTTGAGCAAATTTGTTTAAAAAATGTAAGTGAAAAAAAACTTAATTCGGGGGTCCGCCTTTAATGCTACAAGAGCCATTTGGTCCGGTTTCTTACCAAAACCAAGCAAGAGCCACAAAGTCACTATTCAGAAAAATACATTTTTATTCATGTTTTATTCAAAATTCAGCCATTTATTTCTAAAAATGTACTTTTTAAACATTAACTGAATTGGTACAATTTTCTTTTTATGACCATTCTAATTTATTCCCATTTTAACAGCAGCACATGCAAATTCCTTTTAATATAAAATACACCCTGAGTCTAAAGGGTGTTTTGACACAGGTTGTATTTTCTTCTGAAAGGAACTTGTATGTACTGCTGTCAAAACCAAACACCTATGTAACCATCTATCCATCCATTAATTTCCTAAACCCGTTTTGTCCCTTTTGTGGTCACATGGCTGCTACAGCCTAACCCGGCCACGCGTGAGTGAAGGCAAGGTACACCCTGGACAGGTCGCCAGTCTGTCACAGGGCCACAATCACACACCCATGCACACTCACATCCACACCTGTGGACACTTCAGAGTGACTAATTAAACTAGGAGGCATGTTTTTGGACAGTAGGAGGAAGTCGGAGCCTATGTTATTTATTTTGAATTAGTACAATTTTCTTTTTATAACAATTTTTATTCTCTTAAATTTTGGCAGCAGCACATACAAGCTCCTTTCAAAATAAAATACACCCTGTGTCAAAAGATCCTCCTGCTGGAGTAGATTTATATGAATTAAAGATGCAAGAAAGCCAAATCAAACATAGCATTTTTCATCATGATGAGTTTGGTGCACCATCATCCTTTTGACATTTTTCTACTGAATATAAAATGACAACACTGGTAAAGGATTCAATTTACTAATTGAAATCTACATGTTCTTTAGTTTGTTCTAATACTCAAACAAGCTTGCCTTTTTTTTAGCTATTCAGTTGAAATATAAATGACAAAGCTTAATTAACTTTTAAATTAACTACAACCTATTTTTTTAATTGAAATCCTTTGCATTTTTCTTCATGGAGCCACATGTGGCTCCAGAGCCTCAGGTTGCAGCTCCTTGCCTTGACTTAACAGCTAAAAACATACTCAATTTGAATAAACAATATCCCACTTTTTGCATCAAAAAGAAATACATTTTAAAAAATTCCTTTGCGGTTAAGTTTTTTTTTTTTACTTTTTTTTTTTTTAACCAAACATGATGCATAAGTATTCCTAGAAAAAACAAAAGGCAAAAAAAATACTGTTGCCTTATATAAAAATTCAGTTTTGAATGTAAACATGTATTATGTTCATGTTAATGAGCGTGTAGGTTGCTTACTCAGTTAATTATTTAATGACGTTGTTTGTGTTGTCAGTTTTTGTACAAAAAACTAAACAATTTGGGTCAATTTTACATTTATTTTTTCACTAATTAAAAACATTATTATTGATTAAAAGGTAGCATGGGCTAAACATATCGTACACATATGCATGTCAACAGTTTGACTCTCTTGTAATTGCACCCCTTCAAAATATTTTTATAGTGGTCCCTTATGCTTAAGCAGTCCTGTATTGACATATTTTCAGAGTGGACAGCATTTGGTTTAAAAGCCAAACTGCAGATCTGACAGGATGAGAGCTTTTTTTTGTGCTTCATATTAAATTTGCACTGCTTTCTGACTGCCTTTTTACTCGTCTGAATAAATCATCTCCATAAAAAAAAAGTGAACTCAAAACTGACGAAAAAACATCTTGAAGGTCTGACATGAAACTATCTTTTTCTTTGGCTTCCAGTCAGATGCTGAATCCAATCAAAAAAAGAAAATCTTGTTTTGCAATTTTAAAGGCTTTGTGTTGTGTATCATCTTCAGATTTGAAAGAGTCAAGCTGCTGCTTTATTGTTTGTATTGGGAGAAATCTGTTCTTTTTAAATGACTTGTTTTGCAAAGTGTGTTTCGCAAAGACTTGTTTCAGGTCGTTAAAAAAAAAAAAAAAAAAAGAGATAATTGTTTATTTAGAAAAAATTGAATAAAGGCTATGAAAACACTTTAAGGATCTTTGGCTTTGAAAAGTTTTTAAAGTTAGCTATCCAATGTTTTTTGGATAGCATTGGATGTAACTAATGTTAGCTATCTTTTGCCAGACGTTTGGCTGATTGAAACCAAATGCTTGTTTTTATTCACTGCATACCTGCACTTAGGTGTGAATGTGAATGTGAGTGTGCATGGGTGTGTGATTGTGGTCCCTGCGACAGACTGGCGACCAGTCCAGGGGTGTACCCTGCCTTCGCCCATGAGTAGCCGGGTTAGGCTCCGGCAACCCCGTGACCCCGAAAGGGATAAAGCGGATTGGAAAATGAATGAATGAATGAATACCTGCACTTAGATTCGCTGCACAGCACACTGTACAGATGAGAAAAAAATCTGATCTTTTAATATTGAAATGTCTTTGGTTCTTATTCTTCTTTCAATAAAAACTGAACGTAAGCTTTTCTGAGCATAAATAAAACAAAAAATGCAGGGCAAGCCTCATTCATACAGTTGATTTAAAACGGGCCTACTTTAATCAAAATGATGTTTTGAACATGTTCTTCTGGCATTTTCTCATGATAGAGGACATGTATAAAGAAAATTAGATTAAAACGTTTTTTTTTTTAATTTCTTTATTCAAATTGTTGTAAATTAGGAGCAGACAGTAAAAAAATCTGTTGGAAAAAGCTTGTAGTTGTGACGTAGAAGCTACTACGGCAAGCCACAAGCTCTCTACTCTGCTCCATTCTGATGCATTCACTTTCAGACAAATAGATCCATGTTCCTCTCTATTTTCCTTGTCTGAGCTGGAATCTGGCTCCTAACTGTACAGCTGGATAGCTCTGATATTGCTCACAATTTTTGTTGCACGGCTAATGTTAGGTTGGGTGTGAGGGGCTGTAAGCTAGCAGGAGAGAAGGGATGATGGGGTATCAGCGGAGGCTTACTTCCACGCTGACAGTTCTGTCTGCAACTCAGACAGGAGTTTTTGAAGAACTACTGCCGCTCTGCAGAAATTACGTCCTAGAAAAACTACACTTTTCTTTTCTTTTTAATTTGAGCTTTAAACTTCAAAGTCGTAATTAAAATCCCATTGGGAATGCTTCTACAATAGATCAAAAGATGATCAGAGTGGGATTTTAATGGAGATTTGGAGTGTTGAAAAACAGTGTAATTGTCTTATCACACTTATCTAAAATCATAAGATAATAAGAATAATTTAGGCAACTTAACTATCTGACCTGGTTTGGGGATTTAGATAAAAATGTAAGAGGGAACAAACAGTCCAAGGAATCAAGGAACTTGATTGTTTTTTTTTTTCTTTTACTTAAAGCAAATCAGTTGAAAGAATCTTTGAGTAGAAGTTATTAAGCCCTCAGACTGCAGTGATGTTGTGTAGCTGGGGGAAACTCAATTTTCTGCTTGCCATGTTACATCGGAGGGTTTTATCTTCCCCTGTGTTCTTGTGTTGGACACGAACAAGACAGCTGGAAACGCAAGGCTTTTTGCATGCTCCGTTCAAACCACACAGCAAGGCGACTGTCGGAACTCGCCATCCCAACACCGGCTTCTGTAGTGGGAACTGTATTCGTGGAAACTTTGATAATGAACAAGCTGTTGCAGGGGAATGTGGAGAGACTTCTTTGTTGTTTGCCTCTGAGGGGGAAGACAGCTGCAATGAGATCACCTGTCAGTGCTGTCAGAAAGTTGGACTCTCATAAAAGCCCTTGGGTTGTTCAAAAAATAATTAAAAAACCAATAAGGCAGTCTACCACTTGTGAAACTACTTTGCTACTACGGCATCTGGGCTGTTATGACCAACAATGAATAACGAAAAGGAGGAAAAACCTCAATTTCCCAAGATATTTACGAAAATCTGTGAGTCAGATCAACCTCCTTGCCGTGTTTTTGTGAAATCCACAAGTAAAGCTGGCGTCCTGTTATTTCCTGTTCAGACGCTCATATAGCTAAAGACACTCCTTTAACTGCAGCGAAAGAAAGCTGGAACAGAGATTTCCTCTCCTGAGGGAAAAATTAAATGATTGAAACCCCTTTATCTTTGCTTTGTGACCTTATTCATCCTTCATATCCTCGAGGGAGAAAGAAGGAACCTTGTCACTCTCACCTAGACTCTGCTCTCCCCAAGTGTGGAGGAAGAAATGGCAGCACTTAAGTCTGGTCCTTTCTCTCCAGAGGATTTTATCGATTTCTCAGTCAATATGATTGTTGTGGGAGAGGTGGACAACAGACAACAGCTGTAGGCTAGGCGACGGTCAATACAACAGGGATGCACTCTCCTGCTTGTGGCTGGTTAGTGGCCAGTTAGTGTCTGTTAAAACAGAGTGGTTCATAAATGTGCTCTCTGAGGGGTTTTAAAAAGGTATGCGGCTAAATAAAATGCTTGCATGTGCATGAAAACAAATCCTAGTGGTTGTCACAGTTTGTTGGTGTGTGACAATGCAGACTTGGACACTTAAGAGAGGGGAAAGAACAGATGCACAACAGTGAAGTCACATTAAAGCTTTGGCGGAAAGTTTTTCTGTCAGCAACACAAACACGTTTAAGGATGCATCTGAGGATTACAGCTTCTGCCACTTGTTAATGAAAATTCACCAAAAGGGGTTTGTTTGGTCTGGTTCTTTCTAACTGTTGCACACTTTGACCAAACCATTCCAGCATTTCTACCCTTCTTTTTGCCATTCTGCCTTAGACTTTTCATCTGACTATCATCTTTCTGCATGAACAGGTTTCAGCCAAGAATTAGCCATCAGATAAATATCCTCACCAGACCTGTAGTCCTGTGACTGGAAAAAGGTCAGATCAAGCCAGTTAAAATGACTGTTCAGTAACGATTGGTTTAACAACATTCAATTTAACAAGTTGATTCATATCATGATTAGTGGTTGCTGATCCGATACGTATCCCTTTTGGTTCAGTTTGAGCAATCTGATTCAATCCGATTCACAAAGCTAAAATGGATCCAGGACATCTTTAGCCAAAAATTCAACATGATTCCACACATTGGACTGTCATGATAGTTGATCATATTTTTGCTGTCATCATGTGTGATGGACCTTGGTCATTTTTACATTCTAGTAAAATAAACCAACCATCAATTTATCAAAGTGTAAAATAATTTTTAATGGTACAGTTGGATTCAATTCTGCCTCAGACAGATTGATCCGGTTGGACTGTAGGAATAGAAATCAATTCAACGATTAATTGGTA
>BSAI01000096.1:2185164-2203386 GCA_036245035.1 Adrianichthys oophorus | reverse complement strand
CATTCATTCATTCATTCATTCATTCATTCATTCATTCATTCATTCATTCATTCATTCAGCTGCAAGGGTTCATGGAATATGAAAGATGGGAAAATTGCAGCTTCACTCTTCTGCAAAAGACTAGAAATGTTAGAAATTCCCTTTAAAGAACTTGCTTACGCATTTGTTTCTAAATGTTTTTAGTTTTACGTACAGACCTCGTTTTATAAGAAAAGTAAACTGTTAAAGTTCTAGTTTTTACAACATTGACATTATTAGGCTTTCTTGATGTAATTGTCATGTAAATTTTGCTGAAATGATGTCATTGATCTGATGCTGTAAAAGCCCTTGTACCAGGCTGCATCAGCTCTTAAAAGGCTGTCAAGCATCCTTATCTCATTTGATGAGTTTGGTGTTAAATTTTGTGAACCTGCAGTTGGAGCATTCCTGGAAAAACTCAGTGCATTGGGTGTAAAAAAAAAAAAAACCTTAAAGAATCTATGAAGTGCTGAGGGATGTTTTGTTTTTTCAAATCGCTAAGTATTGTCAGGAAGCGTTTGAAATGTCTTAAAGGGATCTAAAAGCAAAGTCATTACGTTCATAGTAAATTGCTTTCACACTTGTGTGTAGATGTAACGAGACACAAAGACGCACCTAGAAGACATCCTGAAGGCTTTGTGATTCCTGAGGATGAGAAGAATGGAGCCGTTGAGCGGCAAAACAAAAACATGAGTGTTTGAGTCAGAGAGAGGCTGTGTGGAGACAGAGTTGAGGGCTTTTCTGACATCAGAGTCATCATCTGCTGACACGGGATTCATCCTGTGAGTGTGTGTCCAAGCCTGCTGTGCAGAGACGATGACGCAGCTCTTTACTGAAGCTGCCACCACACTGCGCTCAGCTGCAGCGTTTTGAACGTTCATCTCTGGTAGCATGTGTGGGAGGGAGGAGCATCAAACTGCCATCTGTCCTGTTCCAGTTAATCCCGCCACTGTGAGAGGAAGAGCAAGGTCAACACACTGTTGGGCTGGTGGGTGAGTTACATGAATAATATCCTCCCTGGGAGGCTGTGGAAGCCTCAGACATAGCGAAGCTTTGTTCTTCTGGCGCTGTCATCTCTGCAACTCAGCGTTTTTTCTTTAAAGGGAGTATTTCTGAAATGTCTGAGAGAAATGCTTGGTTTTCCCTGGCATCAGAACACCAGCTGTGACAGCAAATGCAAACTCGGTCCCACTCAAGAATGGGTAACAGCTATAATGGTTCACAGCACAAAGAACAGTCCCACTGTTGGTCCTGAGTTTTGAGAAAAAAAAAAACCTGACTCTAAAAAAGATCAAAAATGGTCACAAACACATAAAAAATTAAAGGAGGAAAGAAAAGTGGGTTTTTTTTAGAAGTTAGTACGCGCTAGTGTCCTTGCTCAGGGGGGAGGCTGAATGAAGGAAAATAATGGGAAATATTTAAACCTTTAACACCTAAATAACACGCAGTCTTTGACAAACCGTAACTCTTTCACCATTTATGCGATCAACATGAATCAATTGATTCTGTTGGGGAGAAAAGGCTTTTCATATCGATATGCAACACTTTTAGTGCAAAGCTGATAAGAAAAGCTGTATTCCTCAGATTGCGTAAATGGTTGACGGGTTACGGTTGTTGAAAGAATATCAGCACTGAAGCTAAAGCTGCATTATTGAAGTGTTATTAATGGGAAAAATGTTAATAAACTAGAACAAAATATGTTGCTGCTGATTCTCAACAACCAGAAACTAAAGTTGTTGAACCATAATGATTAACTATAAAAGACAAGCCAGTCATAGAACACAAATGGAAAATGACAAATTGAGGAGTTCTGAAGGATAATTAAACATGCTGCCGATGTGGTGATTATGAGGACAGCTGCGTCATCACAGGACTAGCTGAACAAAAATACAACGCAGGAACTCAAGCATGGAACCAAACTTTAGAAAACAAAACAAAAAGTCATGACCAAAACATAAAAGATTAAAACCATTTAAAATACCAAGAATGAAAGATGAATCTTGCATGTTTGAATGTGAAGGTTAGCCCTCCACACCTAAATAAGACGTGCTTTTTGACATACAGTAACTTTTTGATCGTTTATGCGATCAATGTGAATAAGCTGATTCTGATACGGAGAAAAGCGGCTTTTCATAACGGCTTCACACAAATATGTACAGCCATTTTGCTACACCTTATAATCCACTGGGATTATGTTAAATGCATCAATGGTTGAAAAGTTACGATTGTCCAAAGAGTGTGATCACCGAAGCTAAAGTTCAGGTGTTAAAGGGTTAAGCATTTTGAAAAAATCTTGTTGAAATGTTGGGAGCAGGCTGTGAGTGACAGACAGGTGCATCTCAAAACATCAATGTTGATTTATTGTCAATGAGTTGATTTATTTAGACCCAGAAAACAAAGTCATATATTTTATATTCGCATGCTCATATATTTCAGGCCTTTTAAATTTTTTTTTTCCATTTTGATGTTTATTTAAAAAAATGCTTCATGCAAATTTCAAATTGTCCTGCAAAAAAAATGTTCTGAAATAGGTTTTGTCTGATTGGGAGGTACCGTGTTTTCCGGAGTATAAGTCGTAGGAGCCAAAAAATTGCATAATAAAGAAGAAAAAACATATATAAATTGCTCCAAAGTATAAATCACACTTTTTGGAAAAAAAGTGCAACGGTTCTGCACCAATCTGCCGAGCCCAGCATAATGCTGTGTTCTCACTGTACACAATTCATGTGTTATGTTCACGTTTGTTAAGTGAAAACAGACTGAACATAAACATGCACAGACTTGCACTGGGACATCACACAACCAGTGCTTGTTTTTGCATGAAAATGGAATGTTTAACATTTATTTTTTCCATTAGTAAGACATTTCTGGAGGTCACGGTTTGGGGTAAAGAGAGTTTCTGAATTTGCTCAACTGGGTTTATATGATGTCAGACATATGATGGAAGACACCGTCAGCTGTTTAGGCCTAAATAATCCGTTCCTGAAAATGACAAACCCCAGGCCGCCGAGCGCATAGACTGTATGTATTACATTATATTATACTACATTACACTATATTTTTGTTTTTACAGTCAATGGCCGGGTGTCTCTGTGTGGTGCGTTCACTGAGCTCTGGACATCCGCAACAAAACAAAGCAGTTTATCAGAGAAAATATCAATTTCAACACCTGAAGAACTGATCAATTATAACTAATTGTTCTAATTGTGTTGGCATGTTTTATTTTTGTTTTGCTGAAGATTGTATAAAAATTATATTTAGTAGCGAACTGAATTGGGCTGTGTATCTATTTGGGCACGTCAAGGTCCGGAGCTCAGTGAACGCACCAGGACCCGGGGTTCTGTCATTCAAGCAGTTGTCAGAGATTTAAAGGAAACAAAGGGAGAGGCTGGTGCATGACTGGGAATGAAGGCGTTTGAGGAGCATAGCTCCACAAAGAAATAAAAATAGAATAAAAAATAGGAAAAAAAAAATAGAATTAAATAAAAAAACACCTTTTATTTTTTAAATACATTTTTGTATTGATCTCTTACCCATATTTTTCATATCAGCCAAAATCCTAAGAATATCGTTATTATTATGAATTTCTATGACAAAGTATGTCAATGGCAGTTGTTTCTTCCGGTCTCATTGCAGAAATTAAACTTGTTTACATATCCGGATGCATTGAATTCAAATCTTTCCCTTTTCCTTTCTTTTACTTCCTCATTTTTCCATCAGATCTTTGGGACTTCCTGTTTATTCTAGTTGTTTCATACAGTAACGCAGACTGGATTTTCAGTTGATTGACTCCTTCAAATAAAAGAAAAAAATCTGGATTTGTTTCCATCTTCCACTCTATGCACAAATAATTTTTACTACCATAGCTTGAGCAGCTACAGCTTATTGTGAATGTTCCTGTTTTTTTTCCTTAATGTTTTTTTTTTCCTCTCAGTGTGTGAGAGCGTGTCAGCACAGCAAAGCTTTACAAGCTTGCCTCCTGAATTATTTGTGTTCGTCTCGGATTGTTTGCCCACTTTCTCTTGTAACTCTTCTTCGCTTGTGTTTTCTGTCTGTGGAGTAACATTCAGACCTTTATTCTCCAGTGAGGTGTTTATTTAGTGTTTGGGATAGACCGTGATGCATGTAACTTGTAAAAATGATCTTTCAGCCTGTAAGTTTCTCAAAACTGATCTAAGGGCATATTCAGTCAGGCATCATTGGTTGTCGTTTGATCTGCACCAGAAAGTCTTTCTGCAGCTTCGTTTGGTAAGCGCAAAAGTTCCCTCAAACTCAGAAGAGGACCAAGCATAAACACAGGGAAAAAAAAGGATTTTGATTGACTTGCAAGTAAATTCTGATTCAGTTCACGACACTATGAATTTAGAAGGACTATTTAGACCAGGCATGTCCAAAGTCCGGCCCATGCGTCAAATGTGGCCCACGTTGAAATTTCTACAGGTTCCTGTCATGAAAGCAATAATATGAGGTGCTCAGAACTTTCTATGAACTGTGTGAATGATTTCTTGATTTTGATTGGCTAAATTACGATATAGATCGAATTTGGGGCAACAGCCTGTGGCTGCTTGAACTTCAGAGCCTGAAGGGCCAAACGAGAAGAACGGATTTATTTGTTTCTGTGATCTGAGTATTTGTGCTATCTTCCTTTCACATAATTTCAGTTAATACCTTTACAGTGAGCATTTAATAGTGAATATTTTGCAACATTTCATTTGAACACAGATTTAATGTTGATGATTTTTTTCCCCAGACTTTTATTGATTTTTTTTTTCTTGTCTTCAGATATAAAATTCACAGTAATTTTGGCAAACGTGTTTACATGTATTTCTGTTCTATGTGAAAAATTAAATGTATCCCTTTATTTATTAAGAAGTTCATTTTTTTAACTAATGTTATTAAGAGGCTTCAAAGAATGTCGGGCTAAATGGTTGCCCCCCCCAGGTTTTAACCTCATCTTATCTGATCCTCTTTGCCAAAAGTTTGGACACGGATTCAGATCAAACATTGGAATTGCAAAGGATGTGATGGGGAAAAACAGGCAGCACTAACCTGAAAAAAGAGTAAATACTGACAAAGTTGTAGGAGTTGCTCATTTTCTTTTGTTTCTGAATATACTATCCCCAAATAACCAACTAGTGAAGCTGGATTATTTTTAAGCAATTTGATCGTCTTCATTCTTTGGTTTCCCCCTAAGCATGCCAAACAAAAATAGACCATTTTTATTTGAACAGAGTCCTTTTGGGTTGTGGAACTATCTTGATGGGAAAAAAAACAAAACTAATCTGCAATAGCTGTTAGAAATACAAACTGTACAAATCATATTTCTTTTGCTTAGTTTGCAGTTTTCCAAACCTGCTAATACTGTAACTATAGCTGGCATTTGATCCTCTCCAAAAACATCTGTTTGAACAAGCTAAAAGACTATAAACACTGAACAAGTTGTAATTTTTTTGCAGACTCAGTGGATTTTTTTCTGAATACAATACATTGTAGTTTCAAGAATAAAACTCTTTCAATATAGAATTTTCAAAAGAAAACCTGACATTCCTATAAGTAACCAGAAAAAATAATGAAAATATGATAGCAAGGGTTTCTTGACATGATGTCTTCCTTTTCCTGTATACCACATTCTTAATATGAAATCATAACGCACTGTCTGTACTTCCATTAAAGATGGATATTATTGCAAAATGAAAACACAAGCGTGCAAACTTCCAATCATACAACAAGCTCAACAGCCTGCTATTGTGACCCTAAAATTAGTATGATTTGAAATGCAATTTCTCTACAAATATAACAAAAGAGAATAGACAAACAGGCTTTAATCGTGTATATGTTTCAGATCCAGCGGCTTTCCATCTGTGACACTAGACAGATTTAATTTATAGCTGGAAAGAGTCGCAGAATTCCTTTTCTGATAATTCTCACCACGTCATAAACCACTGTCAGTGAACTGGAAGGCTTCTTTGCTTAGAGCCATTCCATAATTCAACCTCTTACACCATGATATTTATAAATATTATCATCTGACCCCAGTCCTACCCTTTGCTTCATGAGACCGTGTATTTGAGTGCATTTTAAGGGTGTGGTTGGGATTTTTGTGTTTGTGTACGAGTACAGGAAACCACCCCATAATATGAGGGAAAAAGCTCACAGCATTGCAGTTGGCATAGCAACACAGTGCAGTTCCATGACACACAATAGCATTTTAATTTAGACCACATGTGATGGGGCTCACTGCGGGGGCGGACACTCATGTGTGCGTACACCCACCCACACACACACACTCTTGTTGCCTGTTGGACTGGGTGTATAATCAGCTCGTGGCCTGGTTGGGTTGGGTGCAGACTGTAATAATACAGGGTCCTCTTGTCAGAATGTAATCAAGGCTCTATTTCTGCACACAGCTCACACACGTGTCAGCTTCATTCTTGTCGTGTCCTGCTGTGTGAGGACACAACGCTAAACACCAACACTCAAATGCTGTTTCTGAGCTCAGAAACACTTATTTCCAGAAGTTCAGTTCAAAGACAAAAAAGAAAGTTTAGATGATTCTAACGGTTACATGTGTGTTCACTGAACACAGTATTTATTTCACTCTAAACATTTTGCTTTAGACTTCACCAAACATGGCAGGACCATTAACACTGAAAAGACAAACAAAATAATGGCCACCTGCAGAATTAACTGAAAAACTTGCTCTTAGGTTGCTGCACAGTGGCATTCTGGGATGAGTGACCGTAGCTTTAATGTGCCTAGCTAGCTGTGCCTTAAATATGACGTCATTTTAAAAAAAGGACCACTGGTTGACGGTGGGTCCTATAGTGCGTAACAAAGGATTCAGCAACTGTTGGCTTCGTTTACACTTTTTAAGCTGATTTTATTTTCCAGTGCACTGGTATTTATCAGGACAAAGCAGTTCTGAGCACCAACTGAACATCAAACCTGTTTAACTTTTGCTCACAAAGAGTAAAAAATCTTGTGTGGCTTGTAATGAGCAGTCCCTAGAGCATACGGTAAAGTGACTGGGTTTCCAAGTGTTAGTTTCCTCAGGTTAAATGATCCAGGGTAGCAGTTAATAGAGTGGCTCGCGAAGCTTTTGAGTGTGCAATCATTAGGGAGTCGGAGCTTAAAGACTGGGGAAGATCTGCTAAGGTGTCAGACCGGAGAGCATGGGCATTTGAATACGACTTTCACGTCCCCCAAAGACAGATGGTTAAAACAAAGTCACCTGCTAAGCATAGAATTCAGCATTAATGTCCAACTTGCTGTGTTTGTGCATGCCATGCATTTGTTTGGAAGTTTTATTTGTTTTTTGCAATCAATAATTGATTTTCCTTTTTTCTTTAACACTTTTGTTTGTAACCACTTTCCCTTTTTTTTTAAATGTCTTCAGAGCTATCCTTGCTTTTTGTTCCTCTTTTTTTCAGTTCTTCAAGCTTCTTGTCTTTCGTCTCCCTTTGATTATTTCTTTCTTTTATGTTTTCTTGTCATCTTGCTCAGTTGCCAGTGTTCTTTCTTAACATGCTGTGTTCCTATTAGCTTTGAATTGACCTTATTTTGGGTGTGCGTATGTGCGTGTACGTGTGCGCACGAGTATGTTTGTAAGTGTGTGTGTGACTTTAGAGGAGAGAAACTAGTGGTGCTTGCACTGAATGATGTGCTGGTGTGAAAGCCATTGGACCATGACTTTAACGTAGGTGATAGAGACCCAGTAACATCAATCATAGACTCTCCTATTCTTGTACACACTCACACAGGAGCACAACCACACATGGTTTTTCTTGATTTTTAATAAAGGATATCTGCGGAGAAGGTCAAGGTTATTCAATTGTTGGTCATTCATCTCTTTTTTTTTTTTTTTTTTTTTAACTCTGACTGGCACACACATGCACATACACACACAGATTTCTCAATCTTCACCTTGGGCCACAGCTTGGAGACCCCTGCCCTTAAGTAAGTGTGTGTGTGTGCGTGTGTGCATGCTTAGCGGTGTGAACAATGCATCTGTCATCTCTGTGTCGCCCGGTTATCCGTTTCTAGGCTTTATGCACTTCTACTGCTATCTTCTCTGTTTTGAAGGAGTTTTTGGGCAGCTTTCAGGAGTTGTCACAGATAATATTACACACTGTTTTATCAGAGGACTGTTTGAACTTAATACAATGATAAATGCCGTGGAAATTGGAAGCTGGATGTGCTGTCAGGGAAAAGATAACACCCCCATTGCAGGAGTGAAATCATGTACGGGTTCTTCTAAAAGGCGGCATGCGGCTGGGTCTGTACATAAAGCTTTGAGGTTACTGTGGAGAACACTGATTATCTGGCTCCTCTGGCGATGGGATTTCCAATAACAACAGATTATTCAGGGACACTGAATTGCCAGATGGAACATCATATGAAATTTTGAAGCCTTTGCATTAGAAACTGTTGTAAATCAGGGATGGAGAAATAAACTCCTACCATCTAACATGACTGTAATAAAGATTCACAGTAAAAACAAAAAGCAATTTTCTTCAAGATATGCTTTTTTGGGCAATATTTAAATACATATTCAACATAAATTTTATCATGTTGTTTTTTCTTATCAGTTGGAATATTTCCATATTTTCTTGTGTTCAATGACTTGTTTTTCTTTTAATTTTTGTTTTTTGAGGTCTGATTTTATTGTAAAATAATGTTAATTTAAAAATTGATATAACTTTTGACGAAATCTTTTCAAGGCATTTTGAATCACACAGTTAAATCCAAAGGAATAAAGGAAGTATTAACATGAGCTTATAAGGGAGAAATAAAAAGTAGGTTTTAGGACGAGATGTGAATGCAAATTCACTCAAAGAAAAGTCATTTTGTACTTGGTGTACATTCATTTTTATTAATAAGTCATGATCGCCTAAAACCGTGCATGTATGTCAAAATAAAGAATGAATGTAAAGAAGGTGAAGTCCATAGAGAATTCCTTTGTCTTTAGCATTATTCTACACAGAAATGTCTTTTTTTTTTAAGCATTCAACCTGCAATGTGCCATTCTCTCCCCTTTCACCACAGTTTTGAACTTTGTTTTTGTGTGGTTATTGACTAGAATAAATAGAACAAAATAAAACGTTCTTTATTATTCCTGCGTGGGGGAATTGTGTAACAGCAAAGAAGGAAGTAGCATTATTAAAGAAGTAGCAAAGGAATAGTAAACAAGAAGACGTAATACACATAAATAAAAATTCAAAACAGATTAGTAAATGTGCATATTATTATCATAAAAACAGATGTGCAAATTGTCATCAGTTTGTATAAAAAGGAACTTGTGATAAAGATGTACATTGTGTCAGCCCCATTTACATTTCTGCACATACTGGTTACTTAAGGGTGAGTCATTCCATCGCCTAAAAGCAAACATTGATAATAATCTCCTGAATCTGTCTTTGTAGCAACAGAGTTGTAAAAGTCTACAGGAGAACCAGCTCTGCTGCTTCTGTTCAGAGTCATGTCAGGTGGGATGGGTTTTCCATGTTCTGTAGGAGTTTATTCAAGGATCCTTTGCCCCTCACTGCCTCCAGCCAATGGCCAGTTATTTGTTCTGCCTTATGGTTTATTTCGTTTGCATCCCTGGCATTATTTCTGCTGGCCACCACCGCACAGTACACTCGTCACCACCGAGTAGTAGAATAGTTCTTGCATCTTGCTGCATAGATTAAACCTTTAACAGCAGAGCTTTAGCTTCAGTGTTTACATTTTCTAGATTATCGTAACTCTTCAACTGTTTACGTAATTAACTTCGGTGGATTCTGAAGTGGAGAAAAGGGGCTCTGTGCTTATATGCAACACTATACAGGAGGGAAGTGCTTACGCAATTTACGTAAATCAGTTGATTTGGTCACGGTGAGAAGTGGCTTTGCACTAATATTCAACTCTTTACATTGCTAATGTGTTGCACACTGGTGCAAAGTCAACATGAAAAGCATCTTTTCTCCTCGTAAGACTCAGCTTATTCACATTGATCGAGTAAACAGTCAAGGTTTGAAGGGATGTCAAAGAGGACCGAAGCTTCCTCAGAAAATAAAGGCTGCTTTTGTACAACATCGGTGTTGGATGCCCATTCCAGTCCACTGCTCAAGAATATACCCCAAAGTATTTGTAGTGGTCTACACCCTAAACAACCACACCTATGATGGTAATAGACTTAGTATGATCTGTTCCCTTTATGAAATCAACAGCCAACTACTTATTTTTTAACTTTTTCAAATGTGCAGTCAGAATTGAGGTGTGAAGAAAACTAAACATTGCATAAATAGTTGTGAACCCATTAGGCGTTCTTATCATTTTGTAGCTGTTTCTGACGTTAGATTTGAAAGCCTTTAAAACTCAAGCACAGACGGCCATATTGGGCCTTACAAGGTTGTTCGCGTGTCGTATCATGTGAAGCCAGTCTCAGAAATAAATGAACCAACCTGAGGTTGGCGTTTTAAAAAGTGACAAGATGCTTTGTCTTTATGAAGCTGCAGCACTACTTTTTTTAACCAGCTTGGATGTTTTTCATTAGAAGTTGGACATTTAAGTCCAAAACTCCTGTGATGTAATTGACTCAGGACAAGAACAAAAACACGTAAACAATGGACGATGCTGAGACGATGGGATAGTAGCTGCTTAATCTTAGTCTAGACTTTTGATTGTACTCAAGATAAAAGTTAAGAACCTATAAACCCACATGTTTTTAATATATGGAGGGTTCATAAAGCCATGCAATAAAATGAAGCCAACATACAATACAATACAAATACAAAAAATAAAACCTCAAGTGCCAGACAGTGAGCAAATGTTTTTTTAGATGGAAGTCAGACAAATTAGTAAAAAATAATAAATAATAATAAATTATTACTAGCTTTTTTTTAATAAACCACATTTCAGATGATGGTTGCGACAACTGTTATTTTTGACTTATTTCATTAGAAAAAAACTTTTTCACAGAAAGAATTTGAAGAAAAAAAATGTTATAGTCTGACATCTTATTCTAATACAAATATATGACCTAAAGCAACCTCCATAACCCCACATCCTAAGGTGGATTGTATTTTATGCTCTTAATAAACATTTTTAAACATGATTTAACAATAAGTCATTTAAATCCTGATCAACACTGCGGTTTATTGATGCAAGTTGCATCTTTTGGAGTTTCACTTGCATAGTTGTGCAGTCAGAGGCTCAGCTGTAAAAGGAGAAGAAAAGGAAAATAACACTCAAGCATTCTGTAACTTACATTTTTTCTTCTCTTTTCTTGGTCAAATAGTCACTTTAAGTTGTGTAATTTAGTCAGGCATAAGAACAGCCACACTGCCACTTAAAGGCCACCTCCTGTGTAATTTGATTTCTTTCTAGACAATCAAAAGCCATTAAATCTTGAGTCTCCTGGTGCATTAACTGTACATTGTAACACAATGGTGCCAAACTAAACTGCTTCTAAGAGCAAGTTTTGTTAATTTAGTGTTTTCTCCACATTAGAATCTGCAGGGACAACTGCCTTTCAGCTGCAAAAACCAAATTTGTAAAGGATTTACAGAGTTCAGCTCTCCTTTCTTAGTCCACTGATAGCAATTTGTAATTCATCGGGAATCTATTTATCTTGGTGGATTCTTGGTCCTCTAAAGGGTTGTTCAAAAGAAACTCATAAAAATGTGTGAACAGTGAGTGTAGACACAGATATTTGTCTGTGAAATGATACATTTTCTACCCGTTTTCAAATTTTTAAAAGTGTTATTCTGTGTAGGAACCAGCTATGAGGATTGTTCCTCACAAATTAGCAGCTGTTGGCTCTATTTGTGGCTAGTTTGCCACATCTACTGTGTACAGTGCGTGGCTGGATTGACTTCCTCTCCACACATATTCCATTGCACTGTTGAGCAAAGACCCAACCAAGTAGAAAAGCAAAACAAATCCCCCAAACACAGCCAGCTGCAGGCTTTTTACATTCCATGTACACATCTTTCCTATGAAAAGGCTCTGGCATCAACTGGGATCTTGCCTCACCTGCCAAACGGTTTGATCTGCGTACTGACTTTCTTTTTTTACCAACAGGCTGGCACATGATCTCATTACAGATGTCATGCCCTCAAGGAAGGTACAAAAATAGGAAAAAAGGAACAGAAATTCTTGCATTTTTGCGGTAAAACGACTCTATTATTTATTATCAGAATGTTTTCCAACAGCTGCAGGGTTCACCAAGCCTTGTCCAAAGTTAGTGATGTTAATTATCAAATAAGATGTTATTTTGGTCATTTAATGTAATGTTTCACAATTATAAAGGTTTCAAAGTTCCTTACATTTCTGCAAATTCAAAAATCCTAATATTTCAAATGACAAACTAATAAGAAACAACGTTCTTTATGCTGTAATTCATATGTTCTGTGAACTGCAACTGTTCATTAAAAACTCTGCTCTAAGTTGTGGGCAAGACTGTTCGCGAGGAATAAAGCCGCCCCTTCCCATCATCCATTTTTTAATTTGCTCTCCAGCCCTACAGTTTTAAGCCAGATGCCAACTCGGAAAATGAAGACGTATACAGATCTCATTGTCTACCAGCGGATGCATCAGAATGGGATCTAGTGGCTTGCCGTAGTAACTTGTATGTCACACTTGCAAGCTTTTCCAACTGCATTTTTTTTGTCTGCTGGTGATTCACAACAATTTGAATTTAAAAAAAAACCCTCAAAATTGCAGTTTTAAGCTTAATTTTCTTTATATCTGTCTTCCATCATCAGAAAAATTCCAGAAGATCACATCAAAACCCCAAAAACACAATTTTCTTCAGTGTGGGTCTTTGAAGACCCATACACAAATAGATACCATCTTCTGATAGGTTTGGAGTAAAAATAACAATTCATTACATTTTTTAACACCTATATATTGTAGTCCCCAAACCTAAAGGTAAAAATCAACAGCATGAGTAAAAAGTTAGTTTTTCAAAATAGAGATGCTTTGAATACTGTCTTTGAAAACATTTATTCTCCTTCTTGACACAAAAATTGAGATGTATTATGAAAATAGCACGAGTTTAATTTATCTGGATGGTGATGAAATCAGGGAGCTATTCATCTGACTGTCACACTCAATTCCCTTTTCTCAAACTGAGCCAAAAGGTTGTTTTAGTAAGAGTTGGAAAAACTCATAAAAAATGCTTTATAAAATAATTTTCTCGTACTTTTTTAAAACCGCTTTAAAGTGAAGCAGTAATACAGTATTAACACCTAAATGAAAATACATGTATAACAGGTAGATATGGGTGAAGGTTTCAACACAGGGGATACGAATCCTGCTTCATGGTAATATTTTATTAACCAGATGACGAACTGAGTAAGAGCTCCTTGGAGAGTGTTTGTTGCATGACTGGAAAGGGGAGGTGGATTGTCCCATGTTTGGACCCATCGGCGAAGGGAATGAAACAGATTAACCTTACACTACCTGAGGATATTAGGTTCCCTCGTAGTCTGCCCGTATTGCTTTTTTCCATCTATTTATCTGCCTCTTCTTGATGCATCTGCCTTCTATATACCATCTATTATTCACCAGGAGCAGATGAATATTTCAAAGGGTACTGGACTTGCTTCCTACGTAGCTCCTGCTCACTGCCCTGTCTGTTTTATTACCCTGATCTGTCTGCCCTGCCTCGTCCTCTGCCCCATCAACCTCCCCTGGATAGTTGCTGGCATTTATGTGTATTACCTATTATGTTGTTGCTTTGACAAATGTTACTTAAGCTTCATGTTGTTGACTCCTAGAGTTGGACGTTTCTTTGCCATTCATCAGCTCCGCTGGTTGTGAGCACTGCTACCTGCATGCGTGCCTTTCAATTCTGCCCAGCTTTTTCAGGAGCATCAATAAAAGGTTTCCAGGATCACCATTTTTGAGTTGTGTATTAACTATTAATGCAAAAAGACTTTTCCCTGTTGTCATTCAATGGCTCAGGTTTGTCACTGGGCTGGTTTGGGTTCTTTCATTTTACAGAGAAATTCAAAAGGAAAGGCCGGATCTGCTTCTGTTCTCCAAAAATGACAAAAAATCTGGTGTTAATTCTTGAAAGTAGGTCTTTGAATTCAAATTTTGGATGATCTTACAGTATCACCAACTTTAAAATTGTAATAATTTTATATCATCATAATAGTCAAATCATATAGGGATTCCTTCAGGATAATCCTTATCCATTATGAGTATTCTTATCACAAATATGGCAAGAAAACCCATGGAAATCCAATGATTTGGACTTTTTTTTTTTTTATAAATGATCATTTATTTACTGCATTTGTGCAGCATGCACTTGAGAGGAAGAGTTAGTTTAGCATACTAAAAAGAATGAAATAAATGACTGTTCATTGAGTGATCAGGCATAACGCAACCACACAAAGAAGCCTTTTGTTGTCAATGCCTTCTTTATGGAGGTTTGAAGACAAAGAATAAGAAAAGTTAAAGGGAGCAAGAACAGTCAATGCAAAAAGCACAACCAGGAGAAGGAACCAGCATTTAAACTCGGTCACAGAGACGGAAACACCGCAGGAGTGGCTGTCAATCAGACACAGCACCAAAAGAGAAACTCGCTGTCGCTACCGGGAGACTCTAAATGTTTTCATCAACCCAAACATGGAGACGTGATCACAGATGTTTTTGTAGAGCTCTTTGAATTAGACAAACCTGATCTCTAAACATCATCCGTATCTCTCATGCATTGTAAATAAGATAAACAGACGCCGCTCCATGTAGCAATGAGGCCAAAAACATTGGCTGGTAGCTTCTCCGGCGTGCTTTGGGAACACATTCTTGGCCATGCAGTGAATTCTCCACGTGTCGAAGGAGGGGCGGGCCATGCGAATTGGCCGCGAGAATCGCTTTTGGTGTGAATTCACCTTCAGGCACACTAAAATGTTCCTTTTTTTAAACAACAGTGCATTTTATAATCCGGAATGCTTTATGTAGACATTAATTTGGGCTGTGTTTATTGATGCAGAAGCGATTTTGAGAGGTAGGTAAACACAACGTCCTGTCAACATTTTTTCATGAGTTGCAAACATGGTTGGGCGTCATCGTAAACAAGCTAACGCGGCTAACATGTATCATGTCTTAAATATGTTCTAAATTTACTGTTCATGTCAGTAATAAGGTCTAACTGATTTATCTTTGACTTTTTATTTTTTTTCTCGCCTAATGTGTCTTGTAGTTTGGTCCACCATATAGCCTACATAGCCTAATAACATTTCTAAAACGGCCATTCATTGACGAATTCAGTTCAGATTCATTGACGGTACACCCTGTAGTGGGCAAAATTTTACTTGTATCTTACTTTTTTCACATCAGTAAAATGCCCCCCATCAAAGTTCCTTAACACTCTGGAAACAACTAAGCAGTGGAGATTCTCAGAGCAAAATAGAGAAATGAAATTTTGAAATTCTTCAATAGAAAATTCCATGGACATAAAAACTTAATGAGTTTTTAGAAGTATTTCAAGTCCAAACTTTGAATGAGTCTTCAAAAGCAGAAGAGTTGTTTTCTTTTGGCCAAACCAGTAAGAAATCAGCAAGGGAGTATTCAGTTGGCTGAAACACAAATGACTGAAACACAGATGCTTCAGGGTTTTTGATAGGATTTTAAAACATTGATTTAAAGCTTGTGGGATGGATGGATGATGGTCAAACTGATCCAACAGCTTTAGCTCAGCACATGAATTTGCCCTCTGAAGCCTTATGAGTTTCTCTCCAGCGTGAGCGATCCACCTGTGGGTCTCAACAGTTTATCAAAATACAGGAAAAATAATCTAGTGTTCATTCTCTTTTCACTCAAAGACATTTGAAGTGCTTAATTAAAGTTTCAAGGTTTCCCCAAGTTAGCACCACAAAGCCTGTCAAAATGTAAAGAAGACTTGGAAGGATTCTGGAGCCATTTGTCTGACTGACCTCAAAGTGCCATTTTTTTTAAATACAAGACAATCCTACCAAACAGACATTACACCACAGAGAGAACTAACTTGAAGGGGATCCAGATGGTATTTTTGCAGGTGTCCAAACTGTTTCAACCTCAATGCTCTCACCAATTTTCTCCAACACTCACCTTGGTGACACTTGGCCTGTGAGTACTTGCGCTACTCCAAGAGAGCTTGGTACTCTGAGAGGATGTTGGGCACATAAGCCAGAATGACAATCAGGATTCCTCAGCCAACCTCAAAGTGCAGGGAATCCACTGTCCAGTCTACTGAGCAAAACCTTCGTTTCGGCTCCAATCTGTGGGGCTACTACTCCTTTTGTAGTTTCCGGGTTTTATCAGTGAACAAAGACCTTTTCATCAGCAATATTTCCATCAATTAGATACATTCAGAAAAAAATATTGAAATTATTAATCTGGGATTATAGAAAAACACAGGGAACTGCTGTAAAGCCTAAAAGGAGAGATGGATAGGCAAAAATAAATGGAGAGATGAAAGACAATCCCATTTTCTTATTCTTCTTAAATAATACTTCATTTTTCATCTATCTTGTTTTTGCAAATACATACACTCCCAGAAGTCTTTTTTCTTTCTTATGGGGCTCTTATACAAAAACCAAAGGAAATACTTTCTGTTTTACAACACTGAGCTGGAGGTTTTATTTGTGTTTCTATTGGCAAGTTTATGCATTTTTGCTGCAGGCTGTTAGTTTTCTTTGTTTTCCTGTTTACACAAACGGTGCAATTTAGCTCAAATCTCACAGACTGTAGGTGTGGATTCTGTGCTCTTCAACACCTGTTTGCATGTTCAATAATTCCCTAAAAATGTTTTCTATTTTAGTCAACGCAGCAGGACATGTGTTTCTGTTGCACACGTAAACATTATTGCTCTGCAGGAACGTTGAAGATTAGACTTCATCATGTCGCATAAATGCCACATTCTCCAAGTTTTGCTGCTCATGTTCCTGCTCTGTGTGTTTTTCTTGATTTCTGATTCATTCAGTGACGTCATTGTCGGGTTTTGCAGAGCTTAAGAAAAAGCTGATAATGAGGTGTAAAGGTAAACAAGAAAAATATGCAGGTTGAAAAAGAATTACAGAAACCTGGCATTACGGTTTAACCATATCTGTTGTGTGGGTGCGTCATTCCTTTGTGTTTGTGCTAACAAAAGTGAATGTCAGAGCAATGCTATAGGGGGTTTCACAGCACTTTCAAAGCCAATAAAAAGGTTTTATTAGCCTCCATTTATGAAACTTTCAAATCTGTCCAGGTATTATTTTGCCATTAATCTTTTTTTCCTTTGGTAAATTGAGCTGAATATTTCTGCTCTCATTGCATGCCATCATTACCGCAAAGCCTCTAGAAAAGCTGGAGGCTCAGACAATGAACACACAAGCTCACACAGTAACACACTGTGCAACTTGAGGCAGGCAGCGATGTCTGCAGTGCCTGTGATCTTCACATGCTTTGTATAAAACTGTGAGTGTGTTCATTCCCCATTGTTTGCCTCAAAATCAGAATTGCTCTGATTGACAAGTGTGACCTCTTCTTGTTGCAAACACACATGCACTTTATTCCTTGTGGCTGTTACTGTAGCACATGAATATGTCATGCTGTGATCTCTATAGCAACCGATGCCTGTCTTACCTTTACATGAGTGGGATGTCATGTTTTATCTGCTCTCAGGCATAATGCTTTTCTGCCAGAAAATGTTACTGTCTGTCAAAACTCTGAGAGACATGTTCCTGCCGGCTCAAAAAATGAATCAATAATGTATTATTACATCCATTTCAGAGTGTGACACTTTAGATGGGGAAAAAAAAGACAAAATGGCAAGGAAGACTGCAGGAGTTGTCAATTAAAGAGAGACTTGTTGGCAGGGATACTGGGAGTCAGTCTGGGTCAAGGATGTTGAGATAGAAAATGCACGACGACCTTTTTCAATTAAGTGTACCACTGATCAATTTTATTTTAGATCCAAATTCAAGGGCAAGACAGTATTTTGAATTTATAAAGGCTTTCACCAGCATGGAGACATTTAATGAGACCTGAAAGTTCAAAACCAATACCTTTGGGAAGCAGACAAGGTGTAATAAAAAATCAAATCAAAGACATTTGTCTGACTAAAAAAAAGATGCAACCCAGAAACAGTTGTAATCATTGAAACCAAATTACACTGATAGACCTCTTAACACAAAAACATTCAACTCCTTTTAGGTCTTTTTTTAGTCAGGATTAACAGATTAACATTTG
>BSAI01000096.1:2149024-2185154 GCA_036245035.1 Adrianichthys oophorus | reverse complement strand
TTTGAACAGAGATCAGCACCAAAAAGCTCAAAGTAGTCCAAATGTTATATTTAAAAAACCTGTTTGATCATTAAAATTCCACCATGTTGATCTATTTTCAGTGTTCTTAGTGGTCTTCTAATAATGATAATGCAGTTTTAGCCCTAAAAAAAACGTCTTTTCCTAGGACATTGTTTCTGCAGAGCAGCAGTAGTTCATTAGAAACTCACATCTGAGTTGTAGGTGGGACCATTGGAGTAAGCCTGCTGCTACTTCCCATCATCCATCTGTTTACACGCCCTCCTGCGAGCTTCCAGCCCCTCACAACCCCAAACTAACATTATCAGTGCAGCAAAAATGGCGAGCAAGATTGCAGTGGGTCTTACTTGAGTGATATTAGAGCTATTCAGCCGTAAAGTTTTGAGCCAGATACTAGCTCAGCATTTTTTAATCTGCTTCTGATGCAGAAATGTAATTTTAAGCTTATCTGTCTTTATCTATGTCCTACGTCATCAGATAAATGCCACAAGAACATATTCAAAACACCACAAGCACCAATTTCATTGAAGTGGGTCTGTAAGAAAGCTGAAAATTCATTAAAAATTTGAAATTTTTCCTTTATGTGTCTCAATTGAAATATTAATTTCAGTGTCATTCAGCAACTCAAACTGAACTGATTTTAAGATGTCTGAAATGCACCAGTCAGACATCCCCAAAATAAAGAACATGAGGGGATGATCCAGCGATAGGGGCTGTGGCTGGTCCATCAGTGACACTCAAGGTAAAGTCAGGTGAAGAAAAACAGAGGCTAAATCCTGCAGTAAAATGAGAAAAAGTACAACAAACAGCTGGAAAAAAGCAGAAATTAAAGTTTTATTATATCAAACTGCTACCAAACAAGCAAATAGGATAGTCAGAATCCAAAGTATTGTAGGGTAAGCAGTTTTTCAGATGGGGAAGCAGAGAAAACAGGGAATGTAGACTGTAATTAAAATGGAATTCAATTACAATCTCTTTATAAAAACTCAGACAATAAAACAATGGCTAAAAAACGACAAGCCGAAGTAAATTTGCAGATTGGATCTGAGTGGCCAACAGGAAAATAAAAAAATCCTGAAAAGAGTCAGTTATAATCTCTCAAGAGTCGGAGTGTTTAAACTCTGCAGGATTGACCCCAGCCTGCCTTACAAACTACACAACTGTCAGATCTGATTCAATATCATGGAATCAAACTGAGGTCAATAATTGTAGGAGCTTCACCTGATGGAAGATGCTTAAATCCTTCTGCTTTGTAGGGACGATGATACAAATCTGTAAATCTTTCATTGGTGAACTCTTTTCCTTCACCTTTTCTTTTTCTGCAGGTTGACAGACCTGTCGGGCTCCCTCACAGATGGACCGGTAAACTACAAGTACAAAACCAAATGCACTTGGCTAATAGAGGGATAGTAAGTAGCAACATTTTTATCCTGCACTTATCACCACTAATCTAATGCTTTCACTTGGATTATACCAGACTTAACAGCCTGAAATAAAGGGATCTTTATGGCTGTGTAAATAGACAAAGATTGTCTATCAAGAGTTGCTTTGTGCCAATTTACTTATAAAGGCATGCCATGCCAGCTTAATGCACAAAGCTTTGGCTTTTAGATTGAAAGTTTTGTTGTTTATTCTCATAAGAATGCCATGCATGTCTCACAGAGTAGCTGTAAGAGCCTAAAGACAACAACAAAAAAAAAAAACAATTTAACTCTGATTGGCTGCTGTGACTCACTTTCAGACAGAACATGGGTAGAATCTTGTTTGGAAACAAAAAGGAAACACTAAAAAATAAATTCGTTTAGTGCCAGTATATATTCATAATTTCTTCATCTATCAAGAGTTTTTCTCTGTACTTTTACTGTACAGGTATTATCCAGAAGACCCTTCAATGCAAACTGTCAATTACTCTTAATATTTCAGTCTGGGTTCATTAGAACACCCTGGATTAAAATGGTTCAATATTGGAATAAATGAGATTATAATATTTGTAACTAATAAATCCTGGTTTGATATCTTTTTACTTTTGTGTAGCCTTTTGAGAGACAGTTGGTTGGATTCTTGTGCTTTGTAGATAAACTAAATTTACCTGAATTGAGTTGCTTATATTATACACTCCATTACTAAAGGTATTGACTCCCCCATCAAAATGATCAGGATCAGGTGTCCTCATCACTTGGCCTGGCCACAGGTGCATAAAATCAAGCCCTCAGACATGCAGACTCTTTACACAAACATTTGTGAAAGAATGGATCTGGATCTCAATATCTGATGGACCAGACAACGAGGTTCAGAAAGCTGTCTGGAAATATTGTATTTCCAACT
The DNA here is from genome assembly GCA_036245035.1 of Adrianichthys oophorus. Taxonomy (NCBI): domain Eukaryota; kingdom Metazoa; phylum Chordata; class Actinopteri; order Beloniformes; family Adrianichthyidae; genus Adrianichthys; species Adrianichthys oophorus. Next base: position 2,182,811 of record BSAI01000096.1, on the reverse strand, counting down.
GAATTTTCCTCCCATTTCTCCTCAGTCCAAATACAGAACTGCGGCTGCGCTTCAATCACTTTGCCACTGAGTGCAGCTGGGACCACATGTACGTCTACGACGGCGACTCCATCTATGCGCCTCTGATTGCCGTCTTCAGGTAAGCTCCTCTGAATTAAAGGTAAGAATGGGAGGGAGATGTGGAAATTACCTCTTTAGCCTTTGGCACCTTTTCAAACACCACAACAAATATGGCCTTTAGCAGGCAAAGTGTTTCCATTTTTAGCCCAACAATGGGCTGCATAATTGCAGGGTTAGGGTGATAATAGAGAGGAAAATATTGCAATTAGTTAGATAACAGCTGAATGCCACTGCTTTCTATGCATATGTGCACGCACACATATGTTGGAAAAAGCGTGTGGGTGGCAGCCTTTCATTTCCTACACGCTTATTATAAGTGTAACAACAATAATTTATCAGCTTTACCAGAATTTACTTCAGTAATTGACACTTTCTGCCCTATCTCTATTTAAAAGTTCAACTGAGCTCATGAATGCAGCAGTTTGGACAGCAGGACAAAGGGCAAAGTTTACCTCACAAAGACTAGCATTAATGCAGCCGTCAAAAGTAAAGCGCTGCCGCTGCAGCAGCTCACATTAGCAGCTCTGTGCATTTAATAAATGTGTTTCTCTGAACCCCAAAAAGAACCAAAGCTCCACGTGGGGAAGCATTAAAAAAATGCAGAATCCCCTCCGTATTGCTCATTGCAAAGCAGTCATATTTTAAAGTGCAATTTATGATGAAATGCTGTTCTTGCTAAAGCTCTCCAGGGACTGCTTTGAAGTTGGAGTCCCTAAAAACAACATTTTGAAAAAAAATAAAAAACTGTCATTTTTTTGCTTTAAGAAAGCTCTGATATTCCTTGTGTTTCCCAGTGGTCTGGTGGTCCCCGAAACCCGAAGGAATGAGACCATCCCTGAAGTGATGACGACATCCGGCTATGCTCTGCTGCACTTCTTTAGCGACGCTGCCTACAACCTGACTGGTTTCAACATCTTCTACTCGTATGTCTACAAATAATGAATACTTTGCTCTTTCTATTTGTCTTTCTAGACATTTTTTCACTGAAACGTTTTAGAAAAGCGAAACAATTCAACGTCAGGCATAGTTCAGGAATGCACACAACCGTACTGGAAATCATGCTGTCTCATTTTTCCATGTAGTCCTTATAGGATACTGGAAAAGGCCAAAGATGACAGCATTTCAGCTGTCTCATTCATCACTTCCAGACAGTGCAGAATAAAGTAAAATTTGAGGGTAATTTGGTGTAAAATCGTAAAAGCTCCAATGTGCCGCCTACTGCTAATCAGAAGCTTTGAAATGGCCTTGTTTTACTTACGTATACTCTTACCAATATTCACACAGTGGTGGAAAGTGGCGCTTATGATGGTAACCCCTAATGCACAAGAGGCAACTTAAGCCTCTTTTCCACTCAGCGGTCCGGTACGGTAAGCAGAGGTATGATACGGTCCAGTTAGTTCTGGTGAGCGTTTCCACTCAGTTAGGCCTGGCTTCCACTAAGCGGTTTCAAAGCGGGGCCAGAGGGTAAGGTTCTTTTTTTTATGATGCTTTCGTACACATAATGTTAACCAAAATGTTACATGCTAGGCACCCAACAAACTTTTACACGAGTAACTGATACCTGCTCCGCATGGATTTAACGCAAAAACTGCAACTCGTCCTTTTCAAAGGCTGCTTTTTCCCTCTTTTGTGTTCAAGAAAAATGAAAATAAACAATTCATGAGTTCATTGAGAAGGAAGACAAATGATTTGGAGTGTTGTCAATTTGATCTGATAATGAATTCTGGAAAAATGCATAATTACAGCACAGAGCACATTTTACCAGTGTGAGGCTAAGGCTTCATTCTCTGGGTCAGCTGGACCTGGAGAAATCACCGGGGAAGTGCACGTGCTACTGTTGGAAGTGGATGGCTCCTCGTCCAGAAACGAGGAAGTACTGCTGCCTCCCTTGACAGTATCTGGAAAAAGCACAGACCACTTGTTAAATAGTCAAACAATGAAAATATTCATCTTCCTACCTTCCAACGCTCAAAATAGCAGAACGTACCACACCGGATTGTTTGTAGAAACAAGACTTTAGGGTGTCTCCTCTTGACCAAGGACAATTCAACAAGTGGTTTAGCTGGAAATCAAACCATCAACCCAAAAACTGACAGATAACTGCTCTACCTTCAAGCCACAGTTGCCCAATTCAACACTGTGGTGGGACACAAGGGAGGATTGTGTCCAGTGAATGTTTGAGCCAAACAATGGAGACGAAGGCTGTCATGATGACCTTTTCATAGAAACAAAACTGATTTTCTTATCAAGTTATGAATTACTTCCATCTGATCTGCACGGTTTTGCTCCAAACTTATTGAAATTCAACTTTATTGATGTGAAAGCAGACACAGATTACAGTTGCTGAGTGTTCGCAAGAAAAGTTTTGAGATTAGAGCTAATTTATGCCTCTGGGATATTTTAACACTCTTTAATTTTTGCAATTTGAAGTATCCCCCCCCAAAAAAAATGAAGTAGGTCTCCTCACTTACAGTGAGTTGAATTTAAAATATTTAGTTTACTGTGACTTTTAAATAAATTCTACTTAATCTGACTAGTTCTTTTATTCAGTCACCTGTTCCAACATTTTCCATATAACTAATTGGACCTTTGAGTGGGCTTTTTTCCATAAGGTTGCCATGATTTACCTTGTTTTCATGAGGCTCTTCAGTAACTTGACCTTCTGCCAAACGTTGCCTCCCCCCCAGGATAAACTCCTGTCCCAACAACTGTTCAGGCCACGGCCGATGCAGCGCCGCAAGCTCCATGGGAGGCCGTGTCTACTGCGAGTGTGAGGAGTACTGGAAAGGAGAGGCCTGCGACATTCCCTACTGCAAACACAACTGTGGCAGTCCCGATCACGGCTACTGCGACCTGACTGGAGAGAAGCTGTGTGTCTGCAACGACAGCTGGCAAGGTGCACATTTTGCATTAGTTTCATTCTTTAATAACACAGGATGTGATATCTTGTCAATTGTAAACTAAAAAAAGATAAAATATTTAACTGTAATCATATGACAACATTCCTTTTGCAGCTGCACACGACAATTTACGACAATTTGGAAAATGATGATGCAGTAGTGAACGCGGCTGGAACTCTTTGATTCAGTTTTCTAGGTTTCTCTGTTTGCTTTTGAGATGATGGCATCCACGTTTCTTTGGATCGGGGCGGGATTTTTGTGGAGAGGACATAAACAACAGCATACCTTCATATGTTGCATTCACACATTTGCAATAGCTGCTAAGCACTGCCCGCTCAGCATTTGCATTTGTATAAATACTTAAAAGAAAAAAAGTCTTGTTCCTCTGGACATCTGAGATCCAGTATTATCCTTTTCATAAAACTATTAATGAAAAGGATCTAATCGACGCCACTGATAAGCGTGAATATTTGATGCAGCCCTGCCATCTGCTGGAAAGGTGCTGTTAGCAAAGAAAGTAACCAATTTGCAAATCATAATAAAATAAAATAACTTGTAACTTCTGGAGATAATCCTTTAAAAAATTGATTTCTGAAGTTAAAATAAATGTGTGATCTCTTATTTTACAAACCCAAATAGTGAAGCTTTAATAATAGATGCAACCCCTGACTATGCTTCAGAATTACTTTGATTTTATCAGGTTAGTACTGGACACCATTCTTAATAGGTTATACATTTTTAGAGCATTTCATTTAAGAGGTATTCACATTTTTTTGAAAAATAAAATATTTAATTTTTTATTAAAAATTATCTTTTTTTTTAGAAAAACATTGTAATATGTAGAACTTGATGACTGTTTAAACCTTTGAAAATAATTTTTAAAAAGTTTTCATTGCTCATATTTAAAACAACAGAAAAAAACTAAAATTGAAAACAGACGTGAAACTGATCTATTGAAAGAACAAAGAGCAGGACTTCAACGTTCACGACACAACACATTTAGAATCTCCCACTAGAGGACGCTAAAGTAAAAAAAAATGATTCTATGGTTCCCTTTCCCTTGCCTTTTTATGCCTAAATTCTGTCACTTTTCAGCCTCTTTGGACTACATATAATTTTTGTAAATATAAACGGTGTGCTTCATCCACGACAGGTCCAGACTGCACTCTTCCTGTCCCCTCCACTGAGGCCTTCTGGGTACTTCCCAGCGTCAAGCCGTCAGCTCAGTCTTTGGGTCGAGCATCCCATCGAGCTCTGGTGCATTCTGGGTTGATGTGGGTGGTGGGAGGCTATTCCTTCAACTACTCCAACTACCACATGGTCCTCAAGTAAGCCCCCTTTCTCAGGAGGGGGATGCTGGCTGTTCATGTGATTTATGCCCCTCATCATTCATGCTCTCGTGTCTACAGCTACAACCTGGACACCAGCACGTGGGACGCTGTGCCTGCTGGAGGTGGACCCCTGAACAGATATGGGTACTCTCTAGCTCTCTACAAGGTAATAAAAAAATCATCATTTACACATCTTTAACCTTTTAAGTCATTTTATGTGATTAATAGCTAAACGTTTTTAAAAAACAATCTGTTCAAAATTAACTGAGTTGATGAATTTTAATTGATTTCCCCAAAGAGGAACAAATTAACTGCATGATTACATCTCTAAGAAGGTTTAGACATTTAATGGCACCACATAGATCATCATCTTAGAATTAACAAACCAGTAATTTGGTATTAACAGAAAATGTATCTCCGATGATACGGCGTTTCACAGCTCCCTCCATTCAATGGTTTTATGACTTTTTAGTCATAATTCAATTGTCTGGGGATTTTTGTAAAATAGAAATGAAAGTGTGAAAAGTATTTCAGAGTTCCAACGTCTCCTCTGTTTGAGATTCAAATGTTTCGTCTATGTCACGTTAACACGTCTGTTTCTGTTGAGAAGTGCCATCTTTAATAAATGGCAGAAAGACAATTGTCCTGTTCATGCAGTTTCTTTACATCAGATTATCAACTAAATTAAAAAGAAACTGTCAAATAGGTAAAAACAATATGCAGTTGTCCATAGATGATTTTATTTACAAAGAAAGTATTTTCTGTTTGAGCATTCAAACTGTGGAATTATGTTTTCCCTCCTTCATGTTAAACTTTTACCAATCACATTTTCTGCCACAAAAAAGTGTGTTACTTTCCATGCCTTTGGGAGTGGCTGGAGAGTTAATTAGGATGAGGAACCAGGGATTATTTCCAGAGGGGTGCAATGATTTTAACCCAGCAAGGGTCCAGTAAGACCCGTCACACTACTGCCTAGCTATGTAACCACAAGGGGGTCTGGGTCTCCCTGTGCCGGTCCCCAGCCTGGATAAAATACACGGTTGTGTCAGGAAGAGCATCCAGCCTAAAACTCGCCGCCAAACTAAACGTGCGGATCGATATATACTGATTCGCTGCAGCGACCCCTGATGGGATATGTCAAAAGGTCAAGAACAGCCTTTGTTTAGGTGGCATTACGCTCACATTGTCATGGAAACAGAAGCTGTCTCATTCAGACTTTATTAAAATATGCTGAAATATGAAAAAATAAATACATGACGGATCCCCAGAAACAGAATAAAAGTTGCAGCAAGTTCAAAGGTATTTAAAATGAACATGTTACCTTAAAGTTGGTATATAACTTATAGTAATAAGATAAAGGTAATAATAGGGTTTTATCTTTAAATAAAGACAAACTTGCACAGCTATTAAACCTCAGTCACGCCTGCAGTAGCCTGAGACTTTGCCGTCTCATCAGCTGTTTACAATGACGCAGGAATGAAACCAACCCCCTCAATTAGCCATATTTTCATTCCAAAATTAACGTGAAGTTTTCAAAACATTTCTAACTTTGAATTTTTTGATTTAAAACAAGCGTTATATAAACAAAGTTTGGTGGAGCTTCAATGTTTTCTTTTTTTGGACATTTTTCACGTTGTTCTGAACTTGTCTTTTCTTTGTTTGTGGATTTATACATTTTTATTTGGTCTCTATATGTGTGATTTTTTTTCTTTTTGTTTTAAAAAAATACAAACTATTTGATCGTAATTTTTGGGACATTTGGAGAAAAAAAAGACAAAATAGGAATTGAGATTTTTGGACAGTTTTAGGTCCATAGTCAAATTATTGTGTAATAAAATAAAAAAAAATATCTGTAAAAAAGAATCTGGGGTTGTACTAAAAAGATGGATGTCAAACATTGACACTAAAAACAGTTTTAAAGATAATTTAATAAAGCACATTGTAAAGCAGAAAAAAAATCACAGATAACTAAAATAATTTCTTAATGGTCTGATTTTTTTTTTTTTTTTATGCAAATGAAACAGTATTCTGAATATCAACTTTCTATGATAGCAACGGTTTAAGCAAGTGATTTGTTTTCCTTAATTAATAAACAATCATTTAATTTATAACCCTCTGACTGATGATTGTAAGATATCGATGTGTCAATAAACAGCCATGTTTCCCCTCCTGTAGGATGACATTTACATGTTTGGCGGGAAGCTGGAAGCGGGGGCGTTCAACATAACAGATGAAATGTGGGTGTTCAACATTCCTGGGCGCACCTGGTCACCGCGGAAACCCGCGCCACTCCCTCCATATGCTGTAGAAGGCCACACGGCTCATGTCGTGGAGCTAGCTGACGGAGAAGCGGTGATGCTGGTCTTTTTCGGCTACTCACCGATCTACAGCTACATCAACAAAGTTCAGGAGTACAACTTCCGTGAGTTTCTTTGCCTAATGTTTGTTTTAGTGCACCAAATTTCTCCAATTAATTTTTAAAGATGTTCTTAGTTTATTTCCATCTTGAATCTTACCTTTTTTTATGCGAGCATTAACTTCAATGACCTTTAAATAACACCAAATCAGGCAAGCCAAACACTCGACAAGCATATAGACATATGAATCTGAAAAATCTCCCTATTTGTATTTAAAAATGGTGTCACTTTTTTTTTTAGAGAAACAGCGTCTTACTTTTTTGTGTTGATTAAAGTTTTCCTAGAAATACACAAAAAATCACTGGAAGGTTGAAAAAAAAAGGGTTGTGTGTCATCCTCATTGTGACCTGAAGGTGCCAGTGTTGCAGTTTTCAATGACCCACTGCTGAAATCAGAGCTGGATGTGACCCCACTCCAGAAAAGCAAACACGCATGTTTACACAAACTTGGAGCAGTGACACATATACAAAAAGACACACACTTACACGGTTTAGAGGGTCATTAAGAAGAGGTGGCACCCTGGCCGGAGCGTCTGTGAGGAGACAGTGATTAATGAATTTACTGCATTCCCTCAGCCTTCCTGCTTTCCTGGCATCCTGCTCTTCGCTTCCTCTCATTCCATTTCTTTAGTGGTCTCGCCCACTTCTTTTTCTTTTTCTTCTTTGTTTTCTTTTTGCTTTCCCCTTTTTACCTGCAAATCTAGAAGTCTAGCCCTCTTCCTTGCATGGTCATCCTCAGTACCTTCTCCTCAAGTCGCTCACCTCCTCTGTCACGTCACGCCCTGAGTGGTTTGGGCATCATTAGGCTTTAGAGAGAAGGACGAGGAGTCAACCTGAAAAAGAACAGAAGTAAATGGATTTAATAACCACTCAGACAGACGAGTTCACAGCAGTTAGCGTCTGAAGATAGAAGAAGGGTTGACCTTCCACACCTTTGCAGTCTGTAGTATGTTCCTCAATGCAGTATTCTATCTGTTCCTATAACATATTTCTCTTTTTAAATTCAAATTATTTTGTCTCTTCTCTGCTTCTTCTTGCAACAAAAGACAATCCGATTTCCTCCCGGGATAAATATCATCTTTCAGAGAATCAACAATGGACACTTGTTTATCGAGCTTCATTTAAGAGAAGCAAAACTGCAAAAAAAAACAACCTGTATGTTCGTACAGTTGAGAAATCAACTGTGGAGCAACAAAAGTACTAATAATTTGCATTTTCATGGTGCTTTCCAGTGGCCCCCACTAAAGTGTATTTCTGAGTGGACAAGTTCTTGAGAGTTCCCCTTTCAAATACATTTGTACATTTGTATTTTTTATAAGTAAAGTTTGATTTGATTTAATCTGATTTGATCATGACTTCTCTTATGCCCTTTTTACCAATAAATATACAAAAAAGCTGAAACTGTCTTTAGGAAGGACCTGTATCGGTCTATTTATCAGTGGATCCCTTAAGCATACATGTAATAGATTACTTTTATGCTTAAAAAACTTGACCAATTGCTAACAGGGTGTAGCTGCTATGTGGCTACAGTGAAAAGTTAACAAAGAAGCAATGCAACTTTGTAGTTTAGGTCAAAATTTGTCAAACATAAATCATGTGTGAGTCTGCTTTCTCTCATCTGTCCACTCTGAAGTAATTTACTGCCGGTTTTCTTGAATTCAACAACTTTTTGGTTGCTGAACCTAACAGGGGCGAAGCTACAGGGGACATTCCTATCACTATTGACATAGATTAAGAAATCATCAATAGAAGCTTCTTTCAGCATTAATAATATCTCAACTTAATATTCATAACAATAACAAAACTGTGTGAAAGAAGCATGTTAGATCCTTTTGTTTGTAATGGCCACTCTGCTGTTCTCATTTGCCACCCTTCAAAAATCATCTGCCTCCCTCCCGCCCTGCCATATAAAAAGTCTAGCTCCGCCCCTGGAACATGGAGACCTTTTAAAAGCCACAACTTATGAAGGTTTTTGTAGATGTTGTCCCTATAAAATCAGTGAGTGTACAATTCTATTTTTTATGTTTATGCTATCTTTTCCTAAACACACCGCCTGAAACAAGTATATATCTTTGGGGCTGTAGCAGACGTCACAGGGAGAAATGAGCGACAAATATCTTCTGTAATGGGTGCTAATTCAGGACCCGTTACATCTACCGTTGGTAGATGCAGAAAAAGATGAGATGCAATCTTTTGGTTTAAACCATTTATTTCTACTCTTTCTTTAGCTTAATATTTGTAGGATTTTATAAGTATTCTCTTTGTGGTGGTATTTAAGCAGCTTGACTCAAGTGGGGGAAGATCAAGTGGTTTAAATGATCCGATTCCTTTAAAATAATGGTGTGCAGCTGCTGACACTTGTGGCCTGCAGTTGTTTCATAGAAACGAAGCTAAAGTTAAGAAAGTGTAGTTTACGTTTCACATGGCAGCACATTAAGCCTGATGAAATTTAGCCCCAGGCTTTAATCTGGCATGTTTACATTTAAAATGTTCTCCCTCTCAAACATCATCAGCCATAATCAAAAATGTTCAAATTGAAGTGTTGCTTTTTGTTTTTTAAATGGCTTCTATAACCTTGTTGATATCTTGATGGGCTTATATCAGAATGGACAGTAGGGATGCTTTAAATGTAATATTTTTGGGTCTTTTTTTGGCATAGCTCCTCTCTTCTCCATCTTCAAGAATAAATTCATGGTTCTTTGGCGCTAAAGTGGTGATGCAAACACGCTAAAGAACATGAAACCTTTTCAGATGAGCAGCTTTGACCTGTTTGCAGGAGTGTGCGCTCCACTCATCTTTTCTTCATCTGCTCCCCGTTTGCACCTCAGGGTCCAACTCGTGGCAGGTGCTGTCTACCGGCGGCGCGGTTGTTCAGGGAGGCTACGGCCACACCAGTGTGTATGAAGAGGCCAGCGGCTGTGTGTACATCCACGGGGGATATAAGGCGCTCAGCAGTAACAAGTATGGACTGGTGGATCACATGTACCGTTACCACATCACCAAGAAATCATGGTGAGAGAGCGGAACACCGAAGCGTTACTATGCTGAACATTTTGTCTTTAGAGACCAATTTAAATAATCTATTGATCTACTTTCAAAGCGTTCCCAGTGGTATTTCAGTTATGATTATGCAGTTTTAGACGTGTTTTTTTTTTTTTTTTAGGACATAAGTTCTGCAGAGCGGCAGGAGTTCATTAGAAATTTGCCTCCGAGTTGTAAGTGGGACCCTTTGAATGGGGTTCTCTATTTTACAGTTACCTTGTAGCCCGTCGATTGTATTTTCTACGGCATAAATACAATTCCAATAAAGAAATCCTCAGAAATTGAATTTTAAGATAAGTTTTCTTTATATATGTCCTCCATCGTGTGAAAAATACTACAAAAACCTGGAAATTACAAAAAAAGTAGGTCTTAAAATCAATCCAGCAAATTATGGCTAAAAGTCCCCTTTAGTCATTTAGTTTATGCTGATGCAAAATTCTGACATTTTCAGCTTGATAGTGAGACTTCTTTCAGTCTGATTGTTCGGATTGTTCCTCAGTGACTTATTCGTCTCTAAAAAAAGGGAATTTGACAGGTTGCTTTTGCAGTTTTAAATGTAGAAATATTTTTCTCTTTTTCTTTCATAAAACATACAAAGAAAGTAGCAATTTCTAATGCTATTTTTTCACTTTTGACCTGTTGGATTTTCAATTTCTAAAGGCCAAGCAGCTCGTCTCAGCATTCCAACACCATATCTTAACATAATACAATTGTTTGCTTATAGTTATCCCACCATGGGTGCCAAAGCAAGAACCCACGCTGTCATTTTGTCAATAAAGTAAGCTCTTACCATCCAGTCTGACAGCTACATGCTGTTAAATCTGTTAGAGACTGCAGCGTGGCTCCAGCAGCGCTATTAAAAAGATCCAGATTTCAGGCTTATTTAATGTTTAAGGTGGATTTTTTTGCAGAATGAGGGTGGTTTTCATTTCTGATGCAGAATTAAAGCCCATTTGCAATTCAACACATTGTTGCACCTTTTTCTCCCCATTGCATTGATATTAATAGAGAAGAAAGCAACAGATGTGTTCTCAGAATAGCTGTTTTTATGTAGCTGCCTCACATATACAAAAGAACGTTTTCTTTTACTTTAATTGGTCATTTAAATTAAATATGAAATAAACAGGTGAAATGTGTTGATTTTTGATCACTTCTGGTTAAGCTTTATGTTGTGTGCCAACATGCCAAAGTCCAGCTCCCTTAGTCTCACTTCCTTTTGATCCACCTGAAGGGCTTCATGGTAGAGTGTCTGGGGACCAGAAGGTTGTGGGTTCCACGGTTTGGTCATATCTAACGCTATGATCACACTACCAGTTGCATGCACAAAAGGTCTAGTTTATACTAATGTTGGCTGGTTTTGCTTGCCGCAATAACTGTAATGAACTTTTGACTAGCGTTTATACTTTTCCAGCAACATTCTCTAGTCTAGTGCAAAATATGAGATACATCTAAATGAGATGTATGATCTTTCCAGTCTTGCTTTATTTGTATCCACTTTCTCTTTCTCTCTTGGTGTCTGTTTCCTGGAATTTCTTCAGTTAAGTTTTCATCATCTTAACTAAAAGATATTTTTCTGTACAGAGTTGCTCCGTCATTGTGTACTTTAGTTGTGATTTGCACGCAATTGCACTACAGGCGTAGAATTCCATTCGCAGGTGGCGTCACCAGCAGGTTTCACATTCTGCACCGACTGCGGAGATTCCACTCCGACGGTCCTGCGACCACTGTGACGCCAGAAAATACAAATCGCTTGGAAGAATAAACTGGCCCTAATGGGACCCAATACCTCCCTCTGTGACACTTGGCCATAAAGGGTTAATTCAGGGGGTTGAACCAGCAAACTGTTCCTGAATGTGGCTGCGTCTGCAGCTCATCAATAGGTGAAAAGCGGAGAAGTTTCACATTCTCAAGTCTCTGTCTCACTTTCAAACTGTTTTCTCTTGAGCTCATACTGGTACATCTCTAAAATTTTCACAGTTTCCAGTTACTACACACACGCTGTGGTTAGCTTTAGCGCTTTTTCTGATTTTTGGCAAAAATGTTCCAAAAAAAGTGAAGTTTAATAGAAGACAGTAATTTTGAAATAAGCTAATAAAACAAATGTAGACTTTTAATCCAGATTGATAAAAAAGTTTATTTTTACAGCTAATAATATTTCAACTGCATTCCTCTGAAAGCTATAGTTAAAATCGTGGTTTATTGTGTCTCCTAACTTTATTTATTTACATCTGATGATTGTGAACTAAAGAGGCAGGTGGGGTTACGTTTTTTTCATCAGAGAAGTTAGACTGGAAGCAGAAAAGGAAGAAGCCACAGTTGTTTTCCACTATGTGACCTTAGACCTCTGAAGTCTCACATAGTAAGTTGAGATCTCCTTCAATGTCTGTGTGTGTCTGTGTGTGTGAGCACACAACACAACAGCTGCTACGAAGGCAGTCCAAGTCGCACGTGGCGAGAGATGCCTTCTTGCCATCGTATCAATTGCACGCACGCACAAACACACACAGGCCAGACCACAATCACGTCTTCGGTTTCTGTCTCGCTGCTGAGGAAGAGTATTTTTTTCTGTATCCTTGTGTGCAGGCTGGTTCTCAGGGAGAGCGGCTTGGCGCGTTACCTCCACTCTGCTGTGCTGCTGAGCGGCACCATGCTGGTTTTTGGGGGAAACACTCACAACGACACATCTTTAAGCAATGGAGCCAAATGCTTTTCTGCTGACTTCCTGGCATATGACATAGGTAAGGATGAGTCGCAAATGACACACCAACCACCTGACAGCTACACCTGTCCAATCCTGTCAAACTTAATTACCCCAAATCCTACTGTTACGCATTCATAGTTCTTTTATTTAAACTATTAGGTCATAATTTTGCCATTTTCTCCGTGAAATTGTGTTTACATTTGTAAGTTTATCAACCAGAAGTCCATTCATTCCAATGGGAATCTGCAAATAATGACATTTTTAACCCAAGGTGAAAACATATTAAGCTAAAGTGACACTCTGATTGCCTTCACTATGCCACCTAAGAAAATGAGTTGCAAACATATATTTATATTTTTTTATTTATTTTCTGCAGTAGTTATTTCGAGGAATAATACAGTTTTCAAACATTTGAAGCATTACAGTTTAAGAAGCTGCAGATTAGACATTTTAAGATCCAAATATAATACAAAAAGAATCCTGCAAAATCATCGTGACATGTTTCATGCAACGAAATTTCAGAAAGTGCCATCGCATATCCACTAAAATAAACAACACAATGTTTTATAAACTACGCTATAAATGATAGGCAAAACGGTGACATTAAGTAAAGTGATTTATCACATAAGCTACTCTACCCTCATACTAGTCCACTTATTGCTCAGTTCCTATTTCAGCAGCCTTCTGGTGTGTGTGAAAAAAATGTTTAAATAAAACATTTGAATGCATGCAGTTTCTGAAGTGTAGGAAAAGAGGAGCATTTTGCTGAAATATTTACTAAAGCTGATCTTAAATATCAAATTAGCCTCTACACATGCTTAAGTGTGTCGTATTCATATTTTTAACATTATTTTAATTAACTTTTATTTCACAAAAGTGCAGATTTAAACATTAAGATCTTTTTTTCATTTCATGCATTAGGAAATGCATCTTCTGACACTGAACACCAGGGAGCGTAATTTGAGTATCTATCAGATTTATAAACAGAAGCACATTTTTGTGAAAATCACTGGCATGAGTTGTTGACTCCAGCAGCGCTCTGGTGCAGAAGCTGTGAATTTAGTCTTTGATTTGCATTGAATCTTTGTCACACAAACATGAAACTGTTTGTCTTGAAAATTATTTTTATTTTTCTATTTTATTTAATTTTTTTTTTTAATTTATAATATTGGTTATGTGTTAGTTTCAAGTTAATGGATAACAAAGTTTTTTTTTTTTTCCATCCTTATACTATCAGGATGAAAACAAAACAAAAAAAGGAATAAGATTGATGTTAAATGTTCCATTTGAGACGAGTTTGGATGAAGCTCCTTCATCGTGTTAAGTCAGTGATAGCAATATTATATTGTTAAAACTGCACTAACAGTTTCCTCTGAAGGGCATTCCTGAAAAGCTTTCGCTCCACTAAATATTTTCAGGACACATTTACAAAGTTCCGTATCGATTCCAGATATTGTGTGAATCCAAAAGGCGGCTCTTATAGCACGTGTAGAATAGCAAGAAGGAAGGAAACTGCGCTTTGATTTTTCTTTCCCAAACAATCTGATGAAATCAGAGCTGCACAGGGAAACAACTGTGAGAGGAAAAACAAGAGTGTCGGGATACACAGCCTGCAGTGCCGGTGGAGAGTATGGATGATTAAAGATCCCATTATCGGCTACGCATTCACGCCACGGAGCAGATGGTACGAGGAAGTTTCCACTCATTGACAGGGACAGAAAAATGGAAGAAGGGGGGGATCATTGAAAGACGAAAAGAGGGATTTCATCACTGCTCACAGGAAGAAAACAACCAAGGCCTCCAAGATTAACAGAAGGAAGAATAAATGTATACCAGCTGAGAGAAATGCTTCATGCACACAGGAGCAACAGTTTGACTTGAATAAAATATATAGACTAAGAGAGGCGGGATGATTAACGTTCTGTCAGGATGTGAAATGCAGTTTTACCCAATAACTGCATATCAAGGAGACCGATTGCCTTTGATACTGCACCTTGGCCTTAAAGATCACAGTGATGGCTCAGTATAAGGATGCAGGCAAGTGTGGGTGAAGGACGTTGGGAGTGTTTTATTTTGTTCGGTCTCATGCTATGTTGTAAGTGTGGCGCATTTAAGAACATGCTGAATGCAGGTTCTTGAACGTCCTTTTAGCATAGGGTGTCCACTCTGGACTAGCGGTACCCGATGCTAGTTCATGTAAGCCTACACACAGCAGGAAGAGATTTGGTGTGAAATGTCAAAGCGGCACAAATCACACAAATCTTGCTCCTGGATTTTTCTTTCACAGCTCAATTCTGATAAATGAAAGACGGTGTCATCAGTCCAGCCCGACACAAACGGCAACAATTCATTTCTCCTCCACACTCATTTTTCAACTGGTTGTCACTTCCGTGTTTTGAAAAGAACGCTAACCATGCGTCGCTACAAAATCCAAGTCCCTGATTGATCAAAGTTCAGCTGGTTTAACTTTTGACGCTCTATTGTTGGGCGTTTTGTACATAGAGTTGAGAGTTGAATTTTAAAACTTGCGAAGCGACACATGAACTTGAGTTTTGAACTTGGAAGCCCAAAATGTGCACTTACGTGCATTTCTGTAGATTTGTCATGTTTCTGAGGCTGGTGTGAATGTAGAATGAGACCAAACTAACAATCATTCAGAACCAAAAGTAAAGCTAGGTCCATACTGGACTCGGCAACTGGCAACCGAGCCACCGCTTTCAATGAAAAGTCTGAGCAAATGCCCCATAAACCTGGGCTTCTCCGGTCATAATTGCTATGCAGTTCTTTAAGTACGTTTTCAGGCTCTATGTACAAACTGGACATTCGCTGGATGTGCGGAAAGCACAACCAGTTGAACTTTCGATTGCTTGAACGCCAAACACCTGACCTTTGACCAATCAGGGAGTCTGATTTGGTTGTGGCGTATGGGTACCGTCCTTTCAATTCACGGAAATGCCAACAGTTTGAAAAGTGATCATGAAAGAGAAATTAATAATTCCAGTTTGTGTCCGGACAGAGATCTATGACACCAAGTCTTTCATTAATCGTTATTGAGCTGTGAAAGAATCGCAAATTTTGCACCGCTTGGACATTTTGCACCAAACCTCTTCCAACTGTAGTTGGGGGACATCCATAAAAAAAAGAAGAAGAACCCCCTCCCAGCTTGTCCTACTTGTCCAGTGTTAACACAGAGTGTTCGTGAAGTCGCGTATAGCGCTTTGTTGAACGTGCAACACGTGTCCGGTTGTGCTTTTCTTATTTTGCTTTTAGCTTTCTGAACACATTTCAGGTGATGAAACATGATTACAGAAGAAAAAAAAAGGCTTTCATCCATGATTATGGGGGCTGAGCCTACTTCTGCTTACCTGTCAAGTCTGACTGAGAGGTTTTCTCCTGGCTGAATCTGGCTCCAGTCCTTTTCTTAGGATGAAGGATGAAAGTTGCAGACATAACCTGGGCGAGGGGAATGAAGTGAGAGAATCAGGCATAAACCTCTCTGTTTTTTTTTCTTCAGTGATTGACTGTTGCATTGGTTCAGCTTCCACAAGTCTTGATGGCTGTTCTACCGATCCAAGGAAGAAACTAATCTTAAAAGGAAAAACTTTTGATTTAGCAATGCCTACAAATAATTGAACTGCACAAAATAATGAAATGATATTGAAGTGAGAGCGCTTTTATTAGTTCTGACCAACAAGGCCCTTAGGAGTCTCACTTTTAGAGGTTTGGAGCTGGCGATTGGGTTCTAGTACACGGGATAATATCTCAGATGACCCTGAAGAGATAGGATTGTTTCTGCTACAAGTCGGAAACAAAGCAGTAATAAAACTGGATCGCGTGGTAGCATTTTATTCCAGCATCTTCCAGCATCACATCTCTTTTCATTCACGAAAGCGCCAACCGTTTGAAAATTTATAATGGAGGAGACATTAATAATTGCGGTTTGTGTCCAGTAAGGATAGTATGACACCAAGGTGGAATCTGAATTCTACCCTACCTAGCTGCCAGCGCTCTGAAAATACATAACAACGGTTTTATAATGTTGAAAAGTCATGCTAAACCAACAAGTCATTGCTTATATTTAAATGCAAACTTCTGTGCTTCAGAGCACACCCACGTGAAGAAGCATGTTTGTCCTCTGGGGCACAGCACCGTTCACCTTCCCGGTGAAGGGATAGCCAGATTTGCACCACATTTTACACAATGTCTCTTCCAACTGTAGGTGGTGAAAATGTGCCAGTAAACAGTAGAAAAAGAAGAGAAGAAGAAGCCCCTCCTTGCTTGTCCACTGTGAACACATGAGCGTTCAAGAACGTGTGTTTAGTGTGTTTTTGAACGCATCAAATGGCCAGCAGCTTCACAGTTTTTTACATCCATATTCATTAAATTAAATAGAGTTTCTGAGGTATATGTATTTTAAATTTTAATTCCAAATGTCATTGACAAACCTAGAACTTACAGAAAAGCAGTACTTCTGCAGACAGGTTTCCTGATTTTCAGACAGACCACTAAATGATTCTTGCTTTTGAATTCATCTCTTTTTTTTTTGCATGAAGAAGAAGGATATGAGCTAGAATAGGACATCTGATTTTTCCCACAAATGTTTAAAGACTGCAAAGCAAAAGAGGCATGAGAATTTTTTTTTAATATCAGTGTTGGAAAAACAAAAACAAGGGAGGAACAAGAGGGGGAACAGTCTACAAACAGAGGGTATTACAAGATAAAATAAAGCACTTCACTCAGAGATAGATGCCTGAAAAATTAATGGAGTGCCATGACAAGACACCCATTTAGCTTGGAAATAAGCAGATTGAAAGAGTGATAGCAGATAACATGCGCTTTGTAATTAGTGCAGCTTTTGGAAATGCAGTAACTCATCAAAGCCCATGTTTTCTGCATGATTTAAATACCTTCGTTCTCGATAACCCTTTAACTATTTTCTGTTTTATAGTAATAGTGACAACAAAAACACCAAACAAAAACCTTTCTTTTGTAAATTCGTTCCCAGTAGTCTTTTAAAAATGACTTCCTGTTTTTAGCCAAAATCCAAATGACTGTCGTTTTTTAAGACATATTTTATGCCCAGCGGCAGTAGCTGATTAGACATATGATTCTGGTTTGTGGGCGGGACTGTTGGCTTGGAGCAGCCCCGCCTCTTCCCCTCCCCGTCGCTAAGAGCTCTATTTGCGCGCTGACGTGTGAGCTTATAGCACCAAGGTAGCATTAGCAACACGCAGTATTATTTCTAAATTATTTTATGTAGATACACTGAAAAAAATGTTAAAAACACAAGAAAGACCATTTTCATTGGAGTGGGTCTTTAAACTTTTTTTTTTGCGCCATTGAAAAACGTTTTTGATAAGGTTATTTCTCTTGTAAGACAGAAACTAAGATTTTTTTTAACTTTCTTCAGATTTAGTTTTTGCAGTGTGTTGTATGTGTTACTATTGTAGTTTTCAAAGATCTTTTACTTTGAAATGTTGTCAAAAAATGTCTAATTGTTCCTTACTTTTAGAATTTCTTTTCTTCTGATGAGCAATTTTCCCACAAGATTATATCTAAAGGAGAAGTAAAAATAACAAAACACATGAATGTGTGCTGATAAGAACTGCGGGAGGTCCAGAGGCCAATTTGGAAACTCTCTAAATGATTGATCATACAAACAGATACAAGTTGGCTAGAAACCTAAAGAAATACAGCAAGATTCAACAAAAATTGAGCAAAATCTCACTGAGAAAAACCAAAAGGGGACAAGCAGATCCATGCAACTTAAATTGTGTTCTTCAACGCAGAATACAAGAAGTATTTCACACAAACAGCTTTGTGATGAGTGGCTACATCAGGTGTGTGCATCACTGGGACACAACGGGAAAAGCCAGCGAAAAAACTTGATAAGAAAATGAAATTTCAAAAAAAGATAACGCACAAAAAGTCCAATAAAAAGAGTCTCAAGAAGAAGCAGAACCAAGACTTTTGCAGCTCGTGTTCAATATTGTGATCAAATGAGATGATTGCTTTTCTCTAGACTGCTTTAAAAGTCTCTTTTCCTTTTGAAATGGCCACATATTCCTAAAGACGCTTATAATAAATTACATTTTGCTCATGATATTCAGTTTAGTTAGTTTTGTTTACTTTTAGTCAAGTTTTCTTTGTTGTCCTTAGCTTTTATTTACCATTATGTATTTGCTTCTTTTCAGCTGCTTGGTTTTAGTTTTCAGCTAGATTTTAGTGTTTTTTTGCTACAGAAATCCAATCCACTCGTCTTTATCTTTTCTGAGTTTTGTTAAATACAAGGTTCACATCAGAGCACAGCTAATGAGCCTCAGTTAGGTGGATACAATCCCTTCCATCAAGCAGGGTCAGCTTGGTTCAGGTCTATTTGTTTCTCACTAACTCTGATATGCGAGAACATTAGTCTGCCTGCCTCTGTAGCTCAAAGTTTACCAGCCAAACAGGCAGCAAAAGCAACAAAAACAATGTTGAATTAATAAACCTTTAATGAAAGTTTTACATGCTTTAAAATGAGTTTAAAACAAGCCATGTATTGAAATTGCAAAATAAATTTTCAGAATGAATGATCAAATTGCATATTGAATTGTAAATTCCAAAGTGCATTGCCATTTGAATTATCGCATCAAAAACCTACGACAATTTAAATGGTAATTGTTTTTGTTTGTATTTAATATTTAATTTTTAACCTAGTCTCATTGAATTGACATTTTTATTTTTTTAATTCTAAATTGCAAAATGTATTTTTAAATTACAAATTGAATTGTCAGTTGAGACATGCTTTGAGTTCTGACTCAGAAAAAATTCCACACGTAGACAATCGGCACATCCATTTCTTACTTAAAAGTTCTTTAAGTCTAGGTTTTTGTGCATGATCCCCCCCGCCCACTTCTCAAACCACAAACATCCTCTTCATTGGACTTTATTAATCATCTCCACCTGTGGAAATCTCCTCCCACCAACCCGTATACCGTTTTTCATTTGTTCCTACGTGCTTGCTGTAAGCGGCAGTTTGCCGCACTAATTTGTTTTTTGTTTTGCCGCGCTAACCTTGGAGCGATGACGTGCCGTTATTAGCTCCTACTGCTCTTCTGCTGCCACCCATTAGATTCAGCTCGACATGGAGAGCACTTTTCATGTGGATCTAATTCTCCTTTTCTCCTCCCTTCAGCTCTTCTCCCATCTTCACCCTCTATCCTGCCACCCTCACACTTCTAATTAGATATTTTTTGGGGGGGTGGGGGTGGGGGGAATTAACTCTGATTAAAAACAAGGTCTTCTCCAAGTTGATACACCGCAGGCTAACACCCACACACTGTGCGCAGCGTACAAACATACACAAAAGCACATCCCACTGCAGGGCTGCGGGCGGCTCAGGAGCCGGCTTTTAAGATGGTAAAAAGCCCCGATATTTCACAGAATCAGACAATGGCTGCCGTTCAAGTCTCCTCCTCATCCGCTTCCTCGCGGCTCTTCTTCCTGGAGACTTCCATTAGTGTAGATCCGATCAAACTGTCAATCAGATGGGGCGTCTGCCTGTTTCGATCTGGACTCACGACTTCGCCGCCTGTCCCACCATGCATTATTAACACAGATTTTCTCATATCCTGAGAGGAAATTAAAATCCGCAGTGATGTGTGAATCTGCCCATGTGTTCCCCCTGATTAGTATGTGTTGAGACAGCAGTTCAGCAGTTTTGACAGCTCAAATATTAGATAGATGAGCAGAACATGTGAAATACATGTTCCTAAAGAAAGTTTTTTTAATTTTTTTTAATAACTGCGATTAGAATTTGTGAAAATGTTGTTTTCCATCCCTTAAAACTGTGACCACAGTCACAGAGGAGGATCCCCGCTCACCGATTCCCAGTTGTAGCAGAGTTATTTCAATGCTCAGATTACCAAGTGGCAGAGGTGAGAAGTGTTTAAAATTTTAGCAGCACATGTGCTGCAAGCTTCAGATGGATTTTAGATGTCACAGAGCAGCACACACCTGCTGAGTGATGATAACCGTAACAGAGGTGCCAATTTGATGCAGGGCCTTACAGGTTATATTAAAATCTAGCTGAGAAAGCAGCTGTGCCCGTGCAAGACCTTGAAATAGATTACATTAGTATATCTAAGATTCAAATCCCTTAGATGGCGTGATAATTTATTATTTTAATAGTAGCTGATTGAAGCTGCAGAGCAGCAGATTCAGCCTTTTCTTTAACAAACATTTGTTCTTTATTTTTCATGGATTTTGGTGAAAAAATAATCCACACTGGTAAAGTTTCTCCATAGAAATTTCTGGCTACGACTGTACTGTACTGTACTGCTGTACTGTTGTTCACCCCTTAAAGTCCCATTGCAATCATTTTGTTGATCTAATTTCAAAGCTTTGTGATTGTTTAATTATGATGATCATTTTTAGCTGAAATCAATGCACCTGTTGTTTTCTAGGAAATATTTTCTGCAGAGTGGTATGAGTTAATAGAAATTAGCCTTGAGCTGTGGGCTGGACTGTTGGTGCAGAGTAAGCCTGCCCCCACTTCCCATCATCCATCTGTTTACACTCTCTCCCGCCAGCTTACAGCCCCTCACAACCCTAACCTAAAATTACCAGTGCAGCATAAATGGTGAGCAATTTTGGAGCTATCAAGCCGCAAAGTTCTGACAAGGAAGCTCAGACAAGGAAAACAAAGAGGTTAATGGATCTATTTGGGCTCACCGGGATGCTTGTGCTGTGGCTTTTTGCCCCTGCATCACAGCTATGACGTTTTATCTTTTAACAAAATGTTTTTCATTTTTGAGGTAACTTTTTTTTTTTTCTTACAAAAGTAAATTTTATATTGTGAGATACATTTTAAATAAAACTTGTGATTTTTTTCACATGTTGCTCTTCAGGTTGTGTGTGTGTGTGTGTGTGTGTGTGGGGGGGGGGGGGGGGGTTGACATTTACTGTACATTTATTGGGGACAAAAAAAACAACCTCACATACATGTATATCAAGTACCACAATATTTAAAAAAATATGTTTGTGTTGGCTTAGAATACGAACATATTTTCAGTAACATAAATCGTAAATGTATATATTTTCTAAATGCCTTTAAGTATATGTTGTTGTAAGATACAATAAATGAATAAATCAATGGGAAGAAAAATGTAAAAAATGTAACAATTCATACAAAAAAGAGTAAGTGATCTGGGCTAAGCTTCCATGCTGTGGATAGGAAGGGCTTTACTTTTTTAAATAAAATGTAAAACGGCTATGTCAATTGTGTAAACCTTTACCTCAGTTCAACTCATTGTTTTTTGAGTTTCTACTTTAACCCAACTGACCTGTGATTTGTGTCTCCCATACTTCCTTCCTGCCACCACGCTGTCATTACACCGTCACTTTAAATACAGTTGCTTTCAATTAACACTTCTTAACGAGGACATTAGCAACCTGGCATCCCAAACTTTGCCCGGTCTGTGTTGATGTTTAATGAAGCCTCACATGGCTAAATGGTACATTTTCACCAACTGTCTGTCCACACACGCGCACATGCAGACACTAACGCTGAAGTCTGCAGCGGTACGAATAACTCAAGAAGTAGTGTCAAAACAGACAGAGCTGATTGTTAGATAGGAGAAAACAAGAACAAGTAAATAATGATCAAAATGTAGTAGTTTAAGAAGTCATCATTCCAGTTGTTTTCTTTGTGTTTCATATCATTACAGTTTGATGTGAAGATCATTCCCAGCACTCTTTTAATTATGTTCATGCTGGTTTTTTTGCAAAAATCAAAAACCCTTTGTCCTTTTCTAGGACATAGGTTCTGCAGAGTGACAGTCATTCATTAGAAATTCTCCTGGCGTGGAGTAAGCCCCCTCCACTTCCCATCATCAATTTGTTTCTGTGCTCTCCCGCTAGCATACAGCTCCTCATAACCCCAACCTAACGTTAGCAGTGCCGCAAAAATGGCGAGCAATATTGCAGTGGGTCTTAAAAAGTACAATAGATATTTCTTGTTGCTGTATTTAATTTTCCTGTTACAAAACAGAAGAAAGGTTGCTGTGTGAGGTCCGTAGGGATTATTAGTGGTTAAAAGCAAAGCAGTGCTGTAAACATTGATTTTTTTTTTTTTTGGTCTTCTAGTATTGTACTGTCATGTGATGTGCTTTTTTGTGATCTAATGTCTTATCCAATGACGCTCTTGTTTTATCCTGTGTATGACTACGAATGTAAATTGGCATTAATGTTATAATCCTCAATTTTTAAATCTGTCACTGTCTGGATAGTCGTTTATAATATGAATTGTCCCTATCAAATGAATTGATAAACTAAATATAAATAAATGGCAATAGATTGTCTCCTGCTATGGAGCAGCTCTTTTGTTTTCCAAAATATTTTTTTCTAAACTTGTACACCTCCATACATTTCCAGTTTCAACAACAACAGCTCTGAGATTTCACTTTATAAAGGATTTGTCCGTCTGTGTTGGTTTCCAGCTTGTGATAGGTGGATGTCCCTTCCCAGACCAGGGCTGCACCGGGACACCAACCGATTTGGACACTCCGCTGTGGTTAGCAACGGGTGAGTTGCTCGTCTCCACTTATCGATGTTACTCTCCACCTGGAAGTGTTTCAGCTGGTACCTATAAAAATACTGAATCAATTATTTCATCGGTGTGGGACAAATCCAAGCAAGCGATGTTCAAACAGCCCTGATGTTCATGGAAACAAAGGCGTTTTTGTTTTATTTTTTTGAGTTTCCTGCTGTGCTTTTTCCACAGGTAGCAGTCCTCTTGATGCACACAGCATCTTTACGCCATGTTATATTTAGTCCCGTTCCTCCCATAAGCCCCTGCATCTGCTTCCCCCTGTGAAGCTCTGTTTAGAAACTTCACTCGTGTTTGTCCCACTTCACCTCTTTCTTCTGTGGAGATGTTTTCTTCTGCTTCACAATGTTTCTTTAGAGTGTCTATGTAAATTCACCCTTTGCATTACCCTCATGACTGGGTTTTTTTCTACGTTACCACTGAAAAGTTAGCTCTAACTGAGTTTTTTTCTCTCACAAATTCAATTATTTTGCTTTTTATGCTTTTCATGCTACCTGATGAATTATCCCATAATGCAACACCACCTCACATTATATACTGTAGGTGAAAATGAAAAGTATTTAAATGTTTAATGTCAGACTGTGATAAAACTCTTAAAAGTTTGATGTTTGCAGTGTGAATTTTTTTCCCCCGATGACAGTCTGATGGTTAAATACCACAAACGCACCACAAAGTCTGATTTGAACATCAAATGTCAGCTTTGAACTTCAGAGCAGCAGCTTCAAACCACATTTCCTCACACCCAAGTTCAGGTTTACTTTTAAGGCCTCCGGCTCTCTTCCTTAACCGCCTCCACACATCAGGATAATGCCATCTGGCTGCACTGAGTCCTTCAGCTGGCGTCTGTTAACGCTTTTGTTTATTGTGTCCTACCTCTTCTTTTCCTTTTTACAGCTCCATGTACGTCTTTGGTGGCTTTTCGGGAGTCCTTCTAAACGACGTGCTGGTTTACACCCCTCCATCCTGCCGTGCTTTCTTGAGCCCTTCTGCCTGCTTTGCTGCTGGGCCGGGCGTTCGCTGCCTGTGGGTCAACAGCAGATGCGTCCTTTGGGAGTCAAAGCAACCTCTTCAGAGTGTTCCTGCTCCTTTTTGCCCTGCACGACCCGGTGTGTTAATCCCCAGCTAATCCCTTTCTCTTTTCTGTGTTACTATTGTGTATTTCTTTCAATGTAAGAAGCACAGCCTCATTGAAAAGCTTTTATTTTATATAAAAATAGATGTATTTCTGAAGAATGTTTTTTTTTGTCATTCTTAAAGCAGAAGGTAACATTGCTTTACTTAAATTATTTTTGAAAATAATTGTTCCAAACCTGAAGACAATCAAACAGATTTCTATTTGTTCTGCTTCATCCAGATTACTGCCAGTCTAAAAGCTAAATGATGAAAATGAAAGCACATAGGTCCCACTCCAATCATCTTTTGATCGATTTTAAAAGTGTTCTCATTGGTCTTTTATTTATGATTATTTAATTTATTTTCTCTTTTTTTGCCAAAATGAAAAAACTGTGTGGTTTTCCAGGACATAGTTTCTGCGGAGTGGCAGGAGTTCATTCGAAATTGGTCTTTGAGTTGTGGAGAGCAAGCCCGCCCCCACTTCCCATCTGTTTACACTCTCTCCTGCTAGCTTAAAAGCCCCTCACACCCCCAACATAGCATCACTGTTGGAACAAAAATGGGGAGCAATAATCAATGTTTCCAGACGTACAGTTTTGAACCACAGGCCAGCTCAGTCAAGGAAATAAAACACGACTGTCATTGGAGTGGGTCTTTGCAAGTTTACAACTCCGTTTTTTTATTACACTGAAGTAAAACTCTTACGGTATGACTTCTCAAATGAAATTAAAAACTAATGTATTGCATTTTGAAACTGACATATGTCATGAACATAAATATGAGGTGTAATTTTAGCTCATAATTTTTTGTTCATAAAATGGCCAGCAGGACGGAGGAATATTAACATTGAAAAGTACATGTTTTCTGGAAATGAACTGAATGTGTGAAGAAAAACTGCCGTAAAACTGAAATGCTGCTGACGTTCTGTTGATTCTCTAAAATAAAGATGTCTTGTACTTAATGAAATCTCAGAAAGTTAAAGGGACCCTTTCAACAATGTTTCTGATGGATATCACAGGGAAAAAGTCAGCTTAGCAGAGTGAAGTGGAACATTACAGTTTCCTTCTCTTGGTGAACATCTGATGGTCCCTACCAGAGCTCCGATGCAGATTCATTTTAGAATCCTCTGTTGAGGAGAGGAGTGGGTTTAGGCCCTGACACATCTGTCTGCTGTGCTCAGCCAGTCGCAGCAAACGTTCGGCTGACAGCTCGGCAGAAGCCGGGTATGTGAGCTAATTTTATCTCTCAGTCATCGTTGACATGTGGATGCAGACTCAATGAAAGCGCAGCTGTTCTCTGTGGTGATCTCGTCAGATCCTAGGACCATTAACAGCTGCACAACCAACAGGCTGCCGTTCAGTCTCTGTTTCAGACGGATTCTGTTGTTTTTTGTCAGAAAGAAAAAAAATATGTATCAAATATGACAGCAAATGCAAATAATGTATTACCTTGTGAATTTGATGTATCAAACGTGGGACTGGATTTAGATTTGCAAACTGTGACATCAGGTTAAAAGTGGGGAAAATGGTTTTTGTTTTTTAGTATAACATTGTTTGTTTTTATGTGTCTCATTCAGAAGCTCTTAGCCTGGAAAACTCTTCAAAACATTTTTAGAGTAAAAAAAACGTTTCAAACTGAATTTTTCATCATCAAACAGACTGAGAATGTTTGATTGTTCAGTATCTGTCTAAAGTTTGAACCTCTTCTACCCAGAGTTTCTGAAAGTCCTGTAAATAATAAAAGCTGAAAAAGTATTTGAAAAGTTCATCGTTTTTACTTTGAAACACGTGTAACACTGGCATTTCTTATGCTAAGGTAGCTCTAATGAAATAAAAAGTCAATTTCCACTGAAATAATATTTATTATGTGCATGAATATTTATTTTTTTTCATAACTGCATTAAATCTATACAAATATTTTTATGAATTCTGAAAAATCAACTTGGAAAAAAAAAAAAAAAAAAAAAAACACAATTTATGCGATCCAGATTTACCCAGATTAGCATCTGTGGTCAATCCATTTATGGTTAATAATCATTGATCTGTGGAATTTAAATTAAATCTAGATAAAAGCCATTGATGTGTGTGTGTGTGTGTGTGTGCATGTGTGAGTCCACAGAAATATTCATTGTGGTCAGTTTAACTGCCACAGTGAAGTTACACAAAGTCCTGCCTGATTTGTGCTATTGACTTTTTGCCGCTCTGTCTCCAGACAGCTCGGATGAAGAGTGTTTCCGCTTCTCCGACTGTGCGAGCTGCACTTCCAACACTCGGGGCTGTCAGTGGTGCGAGGACAGAAAGTGCATCTCTGCCTCAAGCAACTGCACTGTGGTGAGTCCTCACGACCGACTGGAACTTCACGCTCCCTCTCCTGTCATGCTGTGGTTTAGTCCTGCTGTACAGTATATGAGAATGGTTTAGTTTATTTTGTAACCTGTGCGTTTGAGATGATTTATTTCCCTCTCTCTTTTTTTTTTAAAGCTTAGCTTGCATCTTTGTTTAGTGTCTTTATCCAAATCAGTTGTGTTACTTGCAGGATCGTATGTAAACGATTGTCAATTGATGGGATGTTAGGCTTTCCATTTTTTCTGTCTACATTTCCATCTGTTTGAAAAAATATTTCAGACACATCACTTTTAATCTCACATTAAAGTCCCACTCAACTTTTTGGTCTTTTAGTTATGATTAAGTCGTTTTTAGCCGGAATCCAAAAACCTGCATTGTTTTCTAGGACATAGCTTCTGCAGAGCGGCAGGAGTTCATAAAAAAATTGCACTTGAGTTGTGGGTGGGACTGCTGCAGGGGTGCCTTCATTTCCCATCATCCCTTTGTCTACACTCTCTCCCTCGAGCTTACAGCACCTCACACCTCACAACCCAAAGTGGATCTAGTTGTCTACAAATGAATGCATCAGAATGGAGTGGAGCAGGAGGCTTGTGGCCTGCCGACTGTAGCACCTATATGTCGTAGCTACAGGTTTTCCTCCTGATTCACATTGATTTTAATAAAGAAAACTAAGAAATGCAATTTTAAGAGGACTTTCTTTTTATATATGTCCTCTATCATGATGAAAATGTCACAAGAACATGTGCAAACACTACAAGCACAATTTTTATTGTAGTGGGTCTTTAAAGTGCGCTGACATAAGAAAGCATTAGTACAAAGCAATAAAGATCTTGTACAGTGGTACCAACTTTTTCTCAGAGTGCATTGTCTGTGATACAAAAAAAGACATGAAAATTATTGAAAATGATAAAAAAGGGATAAAAAATGTTTGATACAGACAGTTGCTTTTTTCTTGCTTTTTTTTTTTTTTTTTTTTTTTGTGGTATAAAATTTGGGTAAACACCATCACAAGACTCTTATTCCAAGAAATCCAAGCCTAAATTCTTTTGATGTTATTGTTTTATATCAGCCTTCTTTGCATGTTCATTGTTTCTGTGGTTTCATTTGTCCGTCTGCATTTTGATGTGAATACATGGGACTTTGTGTGGATGTGTGTGTGTGCGCGTGTGTGTAGCTAACACTGGAGCTGGCCCAGCAGCATGGTGGCGCTCTGTCTCTGTCTCCTCCTCCGTCCATCTTGTCTGAACATCAGCTGAGCTTGTGGAAGCATGGAGCCCGAAGGATGGGACATGTGTGTATATCTGACACTTTCTTTAAGTCTTTTTTAAAGCAAAGTTGGAGGTTTGAAAGTACTGTAGAATTAGACCCCATCTAGTACTAGAAGTGACTTATTCTAGGAGTTTTCTACAAACTTCAGATCATCTTTTACCTAATTCCAAATCTCGAATCAAAACGATCAAATGCTTTTATTTTGGAAACATGTAACCATTTGAAAGAGGAACACAAAAACACGAGGAACTGATTGTTTCTTACTAAAAATTGGAGAAGAACAGGACTTAAAATGTATCAATTCGGACAGCAATCTGAACGCAATTCATCAGTCAAGGGTTCAGGGTTGTTGGACGGGTTGGGAATTGAAGCAGTTTTGTTGTTAGATTTTTTTTTCTTTTACATTTTACATTTACATTTGCATTTTTTAATCCTATTCACCAAAGACCTTTTTTGATCCAACTTTTCTGACATTGGCAAAAGATCACAGGGAAGCTTAAAATTAAACAGAAAAAAAAGTCAATTCACGGTTGTGTATATTTTTCAAATATATGATTCTATTGAGCATGTTGGTTTAGCCTTTAATACACAGTCACATCAATGAAGGGCTGCTCTGAAGCTGAAAGCCAAGCTAGGCCTAAAAACTGTAGCAAACCGCTGGTTTCTGCTTATGGAGAAAAATTGACTTACTGGATGTGTGCGTAATTCTTGATTTGTAACTTGGGTCTGCCTGTGTGTGTGTAACTTTAGATTTGTGCGTGTGTAACTATTGTCCATCTGAGAGATCAATCAAAAGACCAGGTTCTTCCTGACAAACAGAGAGTGACGAAACACTGACTAGAGCTCGGGAAGAGCTCTGTGCTCAAAGGTGACGCTGACCCGGCGTTTATTAGAGACAGACGTATATTCCATCACAGACAGAATGGTGCTGGTTAATGGGTTCATTTTGCGGTGAAATTCTTGTGGGGTGTTGGGTCTCAAAGGAACTCGGCCACTATTTGGGACCGGCGTCTAATACGACTAACACCTGTTAGATCCGGCTTTTATTGGAGACCAGCCAGAGATCCATTTTTGGAGACCATTTTCTATTTGTACATTTTTGACATTGGAGTGTACATGTGAATGCACAATTGCAAGTACACACAGTTATTCACAAAATGTGTTGTATGAGTGACAAATCAAGAACTGTGCACACACAAATCCAGTTGAGTCTATTTTCACCTCCAAATCTGCTGCACAGGTGACAAAAGGCTGTTCTTTTTAAAGGACTAATGTAAGCGTTGCTGCGATTTGACGGTTCCATTGTCATGTTTGAGGATCATTTCAGCTAAAGCCCTGTACCAGGATGAAAAAACTGTCTAAAAGTACTGCTTTGTAACTCTTTTGTCCATTGACGTCTGATGGAAATGCCATTGTTTTCACAGAGTTGAGAGTAGATAAACTAGTTTAACACGGAACTTGAAGTTGTATTGATTATCCATCGTATATCTTCAACTTTGTGCAATAAAATCAATGTCTTCTTTAGCTTTAAAACTGTTCTTCTCTGTGAATCATCTGCCTCCATCTCTATCCTCCTAAGGCTTCTTTCCTCATCATCCTTTAACCAACATAATTACCTCTTTCTATGTGTCCAAACATCTCAATCTGGCTTCCGTTCTGCGTTTATCTCCAAAACATCTAACATGAGCTCTGACATATGAACTTTTCCATCTGGTGTCTTGATCACACACGATACACCTTTCTTCTTTCCATCATGCCAGACTCCCCAAATTGAAAGTTCCTGTTTTTGCCTTTCATGTCTTTCCTTCTCCTTCCTTCTTTATGCAATACGATCCAACCAGCTTCTAACACTTTTTAATCTGCATTTCTTTTAAATTTAAGTTTTAGCTCTGCGTTCTCCTTAACTTTCATTACATCCATGAAAACCTTATTTCTTTTCAGCATTTGGTTGCACACTGCATGGATTTGCTGATGTGCTTTGCATATATTTGATGGAACTCAGACTCAAACGTTCTTTGATATTTTGTGTGCATGAAGTCGGTGAAGGACGCGTCCAGGTGTAAGCGCAGGGAGGAGCAGGAGTGTTTCAGGCTGGCGAACTGCAGGAGCTGCTCCCTCAACATCAACTGTCAGTGGGAGCCGCAGCAGCAGGAGTGCCAGGCCTTGCCAGGTGAGGAGAAGCCCTTGTGCAATCACATTTCCACGAGAATTATCAATGAAATCTGGGATCGCTTGCAGACCATATATATATATATATATATATACACACACACACACACACACACACACACACTCACTGGCCACTTTATGCTAGTACCAGGTTCCCTTCATCCTTGGTGGCTTAGATTCAACAAAGTACTGGAAACTTTCCTCAGAGAGTTTGGTCCATATTGACATGACAGCATCATGCAGTTGCTACAGATTTGTCGGCTGCACATCCATAATGTCAGTCCCCCGTTCCACCACATCCCAAATTGAGTTGAGATCTGGTGACTGTGAAGGCCATTGGAGTCCAGTGAACTCATTGTCATGTTCAAGAAACCAGTCTAAGATGATTCCACCTTTATGGCATGGTGCCTTCCTGCTGGAAGCAGTATCAGAAGATGGTACACTGTGGTCATAAAGGGAAGGACATGGTCAGCAACTTTACTCAGGTCGGCCGTGTTGTTGGAACCATGTTATTGTGGTGCTGCCGTGTGATTGGCTGATTTGAGGTTTGTGTTAACAAGCAGTTGGAGAGGGTGTGCCTGATAAAGTGGCCATTGAATGTATCTGCATAGTTTTTTTTTTCTTTTGACAAAGTCACCTTCAGGAAAGAAATAGAGGAATGTTTTCTGACAGGTTTGAGATACAGTCATGAACCGACACTTGTGCAACCAGCTGCAGAGAAATGGGCCAATTATCAGCATTTTCTAAATGTTTGGAGTGTGGATCTCTGCCAGGCTAACACATTTGAAACCACGTGGTTACATAGTTCTCCAGGTCAACTTTTGCTTGTAAGTCTGACTTTGATCCTAAGAAAGCTAAAGGGGAAAAGGACGTGGTTTTTTAATTCACCAGTTCTGTTAGATTATGTTGGGTTTTGTTCTAAGGGTCTGCTGCCCGTCAGTGTGACAGACTGACTGTTGTGCTCATAGTTTGTGTTTGGCTTATTTACTCTGCTGTTGCAACCATGGACAAAACAGAAAGTTATCTTTCTGTGTACTTATTGGTTGTGTAGGAAAAAAACATGGCTGTAAAAATAAGGAAACTTTTGAATGTTATGTTTTTATAACTTTTTTTGAAGATTATTGCTACTTTTGTACATTTTAGGTTAACTTTTTGCCACTTTTCCTTGACAACACTTTACAGCAAAGCAAATTGATTATGGTAAGCTACTAGGCTGTTCACAAATCTTACATTTAGTCACATATGCTTTGGAATCTATATTATTCCTTTGTGATTAAGTTTGGTTGTTTTCAAGCCTTCTTTTTATTTGTTTGTTTGTTTTTTCACTTTTGTTTTACATTTTTAAAGATTTGGCTCCTTTCATGTCGTGATCAATGTGGAGATGAGCTGGTCAAGTTTAAGGAACGTCTGCCAACATAGCAACAAAAGGATTTCTTTGAGACTCTAAATATTTTTTTTCTGAATGATCTCTCTGTTTTGTCTGATATACTTCAAAATCATGTAATTTTAATCTTATTCACTGCAGTTTGTGTATATTTATCACTTTCTCTATTTTAATCCCTACCCCTATTTTTGGGGTTAATTGAAAAGCCCCTCTGCTATTACAGTCCCCCACAAGACAAGACTGTGTCTGAGATAAGAGCAGTGAGAACATTCTAAGGGTGGATTTGTCTGCCACTTGTCTCTGTTTTGTTATTTCCTGTGAAAAGCATCTTTTTTATTCTTGGGAATCTTATCCTTTACAAGTTTCAGGTCCACAAGCTCCAAATTATCCAACAAGATTGCAATAGCTGCTTGTTTTTAAGGTCACTACCAGATGCTCTTTTTAAAGTAATTGCTTATATTAATTTTAATGGTATTTTTTTTAGTGACAGCTGACCATGAAATCCTGATCTCTAACAGCATGACACAAGAGACTCCAGTGACTGTAAGACTTGCTTGTACTGTCTATTTAAGCATTTCGGACAATCATTGATGTTGTTGTTGTCCTAAGTTGCTCAAAATGTACAATGTTTAAGTTTCCACAGTGCAGCTGCCATCAGTTACTGTTACTTTGCGAGTTAGAAAAGTTAGAGAAAATGGCTTGCATCGATCAAGTCAACCTGAACCAAAGTGGACGTTTTTTAATAGAGAACGTTGCATAGAAAGATTGTTTTGATGCAGATGTCGTACAGCAAAACTACAGTGATATTGTTTGTGTGCAGGCCAGCTATGCGGGGAAGGTTGGCAACATGTTGGTGAGGCCTGCCTGAAAATCAACTCCAGCAGGGAGAGCTATGACAACGCGCAGCACTACTGCAAAAACCAGGGAGGAAATATTGCCTCTTTGCTCACAGACAATCAAGTCAATTTTGTTCTCGAGGAGCTTCAAAAATATCAACTGCAGGACAAGGTGGGTGGTCAGCCTGCAGCAGAAACGCGATGAGACTACCGCTTATGAACAACGCTGTGAAAGCGATTCATATGATTTCAAGTCTGTGCATTTTACACTTTACATAGAATTTTGTAAAAAGCCTACTTGGTTTAGAAAACTAATCATAGCAAAACTGTGAACCCGCTTTCAGGAAAAAAAAACCCAAAGAGTTTAGTGTCTGGAAAAGTGCAATATAAAACAGAGTCCATTATTATCATTATTTATGTACTATTAAATTAAATTATTATTATTATTATGCTGATTTGTGGTTACGAAAGACTAATTTGTCACCATAAATTGCTAATGTGTGGCAATAAAAGTAATTTGTACACACTAATACTAATTTGTGCTCACAAAATGCGAATAAATGCAAATTTATGCGCAAAAAATGCTTTCTTTTGCACCCAAAATAGACTACAATTTTTTGGCCACAAAATACTTTTTTGTGTGCACTGAAAAAAAAAAAATACTAATTTGTGCGCAAAATGTTAACATGTATGCACAAATATACTAACGTGTAGTCACAAAATACTAATGAAATGCTTATTTGTGCTTACAAAACAGTAATTTGAGGAAAAATTGTCTTTGAATGTCATGTCCAAAGCTCCGCAGTAGGTTCATTTTAGTTTTTATCTCTAAATCTATGTGGCAATCTTTGGCATATTTCCTTGTTTTTTTTTTACTTGAAACAAAGACTAAAACTTTATGGGAAACATGGAGGTTGTAACGTACACGATTAAATGCCTAACCACATCATCCATGTTTAACAAGTTGTGTGTGTGAATTTTTTACGTAGTAAACCTCAGCTGTGGGAAAACATGCCTTTCATAATCGTTACCAGCAATCATCTCTTGTTTTGTCAGCAGATAATTTAAATGTTCACCGAACCCTGCTTCAGTGAGCCGCTGTGATTGCCAACTCCCTTTGAAAAGCTTTTTTTTTTTTGCTTTTAAAATAATTGCAGCATTCTGCAGAACGTTTCATTTAGGATCTGTTTTTATTCGAAATACTTTTGTTTTATGAGCCATTTCTGCATGGCTCCAGCTCGGCTGTTAATTTCAGTACTACTCTGGGATTTTGTAATGGGGTTGTAATGTATTTATTTGATTTATTCCTATATATCTTTGGTCCCTTTTAAACGAAACAAACCATTTGAAACAGCCTTATTGCTGTTTTAGCCTTTTTTTCTTTAAACCAATAAATCCATACTCTTTCAAGAAGAACTCTTGGAACTAGGCCTAGACTGTGCTTGCATTGTGATACCACAAAATAAGTGTTTATTATATATATGTGTATATGTATATAATATATATATGTGTATATATATGTATATATATATGTATATATATGTGTATATATATATATATATATATATGT
>BSAI01000096.1:2100518-2144024 GCA_036245035.1 Adrianichthys oophorus | reverse complement strand
TCCCAGTTTCAAATCCCTGAAGAATTCTGGGTAACAACATATGTTTTTGTGCCTCTCCTCCCCTGCAGAGCTTATCTCCATGGGTGGGCCTGAGGAAGATCAACGTGTCGTATTGGGGCTGGGAGGATGCGTCGCCATTCACAAACACTAGCCTGCGATGGTTGCAAGGAGAGCCGAGTGACTCAGGCTTTTGTGCCTACTTGGAGAGAGCCCAGATGGCGGGTTACAAAGCCAACCCCTGCACTGCCACCACTGACGGCCTGATCTGCGAAAAACCTGCCGGTGAGAGAACGAATGAGTCTGTGATCAGATCGCCGGATGACTCGCAGTGTCTTTTTTGACTTTGTCAGACAATCTAAGATGTGAGAAAACAATAAATGTATCAGAGAAAATGAATTGATCTACTTCTTCCCATCTATTTTTATAAAGACTGTACTGAAGTAATATCATAATAATAATATAAGTAATATCACCACTTTTACTAATAATTCCACCTTTAATTTTTTCACTCAGGAAGGCCACAGAGTCTAAGTGCTCGTCCCTGTAAGATGCCCTGCGCTCTTCGCACCAGCTGTGCCAACTGCACCAGCCAGGCTATGGAGTGCATGTGGTGTGGAAGTACTCAACGCTGCGTAGACTCCTTTGCATATGTCATCTCCTTTCCTTATGGCCAGTGTCTGGAGTGGCAGACCCAGGATTGCTCTGGTGACTATTTTTTAAAAATAATTATTGATTTATTTTCACAAAAAAATGTTTTCACATTGTTTTAGTTACATTAATTTCACCGAGGTTAATAATAGTTTGCAAGAGACCACAGAATTAGATAAAAAATGTTATTTTTAGGAAATAGGCCTGGATAACACATTTAACACAATAAAAAAATGTTTGGTCCATTGGAGAAGCTATTAAACAAGTGTAGAGCTACATTTGAAGCTCAAATAGACTCCAAGACAAAAGATTCTGATAAACTCAGTGCTGTTTTTCTGTCACTCAATCTGACACACATGACGTTAGCCTCAAGACAGAACTGCTACAAGGTGTGTAAGGTTTGTAACACCTGACTTAAGTCCTCCCTTCTTCATCTGGTGGCATGTTATGAGGCATGTAACTGTACCTCTTTACAGACAACTTCTTGGATATGCCAACAATGCGAAATAATGAAGCATCGCTGTATATTCGGTGCCAATTTGAGAATTTTCTTGCCTGCCAGCTGATAGGGATATCAGGCATATAATATGTCCAGTTAACCCTTGTATACATGTTTGCAAATGTCTTTGGGACTTGT
Source organism: Adrianichthys oophorus (assembly GCA_036245035.1). Classification (NCBI taxonomy): domain Eukaryota; kingdom Metazoa; phylum Chordata; class Actinopteri; order Beloniformes; family Adrianichthyidae; genus Adrianichthys; species Adrianichthys oophorus. The sequence continues at coordinate 2,142,739 of BSAI01000096.1, read as the reverse complement.
ACTTGTACTTGACTTGCACTTGTTTTTACAGACACACATTGACTCAGCTCTGTCCTGAAAACTTCTGGGTAACTTTATAAATAGTTGAGGATCTAGGACAATGCATGCAAGTTACCAGAGATGTCAGGAAGTTCATTTCCCAAGTTTTGAAGCAAACCTTTTTCCCTCTCAAGAATGTGTGGTCTTTTGGAATGATAGAGTTTATAGATAACTCAGAATCATACAGTGATGTTCCTTATAAAACTTGCAAATAAAGTTAAAACTAAATATAAAAATCTTTATCAATGAAATGTTTTATTATTGTGAAAGAAGTGACAAATTTAAATTTAAAGCAATACTTTGGAGATGTGCTTGGGAACACTGCCTTCTATACCGATCCGCTTTGTGTTTTCTTCCTTTATGGGATTCTTTTCTTCCTACACTCGGTCTTACAACAGTTATTAAACACAGACATATTGGATTACAATGCGTGGTCACCTATTGTGTGTATTTGTCTATCCACCCACTCAGACCAGATGATAGTTATGTTGTTGTATAGCTGATATTGGTTTTGCTCCATAGAGAAATAGCCTTATTTTCTCTTGGGCAATCTTCACAAGTAGTGTGTGTTTGTTTCACTTTATTTATTTTTCTTATTCCTGTGTATACCACACAGTGTCTGTTTGCTGTCTTAAAGCTCCACATACTCTGAGAAAGGCAAAGACACTTTATGGCCTTGACACTTGATGTATTATGTATGTAGGCTCACAGATCTGTTTGGCGCTGGCCTTAGTGATGCTTACTGTCTAGTGCTGTGGGAGCAAATAGATTACAGCAAGAGAAAGCCAGAAGATATGTGCTGTCCAGGGACACTAAACATCAAACTGGGTGTGATCAGAGGTGGTGTGGCGGCAAAATGAGAATTTTTTTATTTGCGGAATTAGAATTAGCAACCCATGAATAATCAAGGCAGTCCTTACTGTATACTTCTTTCAAATGTTTATTCCTTGCTTTGTTTGATGAAGGATGATCTAAAAGTTCGTGAAGTTTTTGCAGAAGAAATGTCTAATTTTGCTTATTCCAGACAAAAACAAATCGTGTTCTTTGTTTTATTTTTTTTTTGTGATCACAGATCTAAACTGAACTGTCACTCTAAAAAAGGACAAGTTGTGTCCAAATTTTTATTGATTGATCGATCGATACCTTTTTACTTTCAAACACAAAATAAAAAAATGTAAACCATTAAATGACCACAATAAAAAAAGTGATAAAGTGCTTAAAAAAGACGTGGGTTGAAGAAAATCTTAACTTCCACCAAGCTGTTTAAGTTGTGGGCTTCTTGCATGCAGACTAAGTGCATGTTACTCACATTATCCTTATACATTTTTCTCAATTTACCACATGCACAACAATGGTACGTCCCAATTTCATGATGTCCCTTAAGATGGCTGCGGACACACCTGCGCTCCTTTTAAAATCCTCCACGAGTAACCCAAAGACTTGCAGCAGTCATACCAGCTGTCGCCCGTACGGGTCCATGTGACTAAGGCATTACATGGAAACCCCAGTTATATACATTCACTTCTGTGCCATAAAGAAATAAGAGTAAAAAGAGCAGATTTGTCGTTTCATGACACCTCAGAAGGAGACTTGTGATTTTTATTTTTTAAACTTTATTTTACTAAAAACATGCTGCAGTTAACTGGAACATATCACTGAAATCGATAGGTAAACTGATATTTTTATGAAGTGTTTGTATTTAACCTCAAAAGGGTGGCTTCCTGTGACTATTGGATGTAGTAAGATGTTTATTTCTTTGCATATTTATTTGTGAATTAAATGTAGAAAGTGGGTAAAATTGTTGCTTGTGGCTATGAGTTAAAAGTTGTGTCGAATGCATGGTTTTTATGCTAAAAGCTTGAATTTGACCCTACCATCATTCAAATAACCTGATAAAAAAAATGAAAACTTTACTTTTTGTGTTTAAAAAAAACACAAAAACATAGAGAAAGCACAAAAAGTGGGCTGTTCAGAGTCAGCTAAGCAATATCCTTGTTTTATTGAAATCATTTCATTTTGATTGTTTTACCAAAATAAGAGTCATAATCTTAGATTTTAACTAGTGTCAAATAACATGATGTTTTCTTATGAAATAAACTCCAGTTCTTTGTAGAGTTTGCTATTTTAGACAACTAGTGACTAAAGATCTTTTTAGCTGAAGTGCTGCAGCAGAATCTCAAAAACAGCTTCAGGTAGTCGGCATAAAAGACCTTAAACTAACAGTGTTAGAACTGTTACCTTCTGGAGAACATGTGAAATGTCCACACCAATATATCAGTCTCTCCATAATCATAAGGCAAGGGTGTAAAGCAGCTCAAAATCTGCATGAAATAACCGGTTCCACTGACAGTGTGTGCATGTGTGCACGGTAAGTAAAGACGCCAGCTGGAAGCAACTGCTCCATTTTTACTCACATTTATTAGTTTATTGACACATCCTAAAGGGTACGACAGGAAAATGAAAAGTTAGATTTTCATGTTGCACCATTGTAATTTCTGCATGAATTTATGACAGCTCATGAACAGAATAGTTTGGGGATTGAGAATATAAATATGACTTTCATGCAGTACGTTTCAAGAAACAAAAATGAAATGTAAACACAGAAAGCTCTGTTAGACTTCAAAAGGATCAGATGAGTTTAAAGACAATGTTCGATCATCATTTGATGTATCGTAAAAGTGGTCTTTTAATTTTGCTGTTTTTAGGCAAATAAAAAAAAATAAAAAAACTGTGCTGCTTTCTTGGACATTGTTTCTCCAGAGCTGCAGGAGCTCATAAGAAATTTACTTCTAAGTTATGGATGACATTGTTGAGGCAGAGTGAGCCTGCCTTCAGTATCCATCATCCCTTTATTTACACACTCTCTCTTTTTGTTGCATCAGCGGTGCAACAAAAATGTTGAGCAATATTGGAGCTATCGAGCCCTAATATTTTGAGCTTTCAGATGCCACCTCAGACGAGGAAAACATGGATCTAGTTGTCTGCAAGTTGATGTATCGGAATGGAGTGGAGCAGGGAGCTTGTGGTCTGCCGATGGTATTTTTTTTTTCACGACTACACAATAAAAACTTCAAAGTTGAAAATAACCAAATTGGGTTAATTGAAGGCCAACTCTGAGGTTAAAAATGGACTACCTTTTTTCTGGGTTGTTTTAACTCAGGTAAAAAAATGCGTAGATTGAGTTAAAATAAACCCCAATAGCCCCCGAAAATTAGTTTTGCTCCCAAAATTAACCCAAAACCACATTCCAACACGTCTATGTAATTTTTTTGTGATGAAGTTATTCACACTGTGCAGACAACCCCGACGTGGGTCAGAGTGCTTCTGCTGAACAGTTTATTCTTTCGTCTTTGACATATTGGCTATTGAAAAAAAAACCTCTGAATAATCAGGAAAAAAGAAGAACTACAAAGAAAATGAAGGTTCGATGGAAGCTAAGTGCAGAAGCCAAGCAGAAAAGACAAACATATGCTTGCTGCTTTTTATGCCAAACATGTTTTAAAGTAATACATTTGGACCCACTCTGGCTTCTTTTTCTCTGAATATCCGTTTTACAAGGCGCAAATGTGAAGAAATCAGTACTGGTGGCTCAGTGATTGGAGCAGAGTGGAGATGAGGAGTGAATCTGTGAAAGAGGAATAAAATTTTGATTAAAATGGGGGAGAAAGAACAAACGAATCAGCAGTGCTGTGCTGCTGAATAATGCAGGCGACGCACAAACAGCAGGCTCACCGGGAACATCTGACGTTCATGGAAGCTTCGTCGGAGAGGAAACTTCTTGTGGAACTCCAGATCGCGTTTGGCCCCTTACTCTGTGGCTTTTGAGAACCTCTGATGACAATCAACAATATTCTGCTTTTTCATGTGTGCTGTAGAAACCTGGAAAGTTCTACTTTTCTGTTTGTAACATTTTGGTTCCGTTCTCCTTTAAGCTTCATATTTTTCCATACAAAATAAAACTGACTAAAAAAAGGAAAACTTTCAAACTTAATTTGTGCTTCACACTCGGTAAGTAAAATTCAAGTTTTCTCTAAGAAACTAAATGCTACACTCTAAAACTAGGTGTCACTTTTAATGCCTACCTGTAAAGTGGTTTTGAATGTCACATCCACTTTGTGAAAACAAATGCTTTTGCTTTTCTAGGAAGTGGAATACAGCGGGAATAAATGTCAATTTCATCTAAAATGTTTAGATGAAATCTGTTCTACGTGTGCCGCTATGACCATTTAAAGCTGTTATTGTGGCTATTGGAAAGAGTTTAAAATAAGGCCATGCACATGGTGAGGGCTGGAAAAGGGCAATATGATGATGATGAAGAAGACGAAGAAAGAAATGGTAAGGCAGCTGAATAAGGAAGAATGTTGCATGACTTTTAAGAAACAGTTGAAACAGGCTCTGGGTGGTCAGGTGGTACTCCCTTGTGATTGGATAACTCTGGCTGATGTGATCAGGGAGACAGGTAGGAGTGTACTTGGTGTGTCGTCAGGAAAGAAAGTTGATAAGGAGACATGGTAGTGGAATGAGGAGGTGCAGGAGTGTATGCGGAGTAAGAGGCTAGATAAGATGAAGTGGGACACTGAGAGAAGGCTAGACAGGAGTACATAGAGATACAGAGAGATCAAGATGGGAAGGACATGCAGCTGGTTAGAGTGATTAAGGATAGGGATGGTAGTGTGTTGACCGGTATCAGTGGTGTAATGGAAAGAAGACTTTGAAATGTTGATGAATGAAGAAAATGAGAGAGAAGAAAGAATAGAAGAGGTGACTGTTGTGGAGAAGGGCGTAACAAAGATTAGTAAGGGTGAAGTGAGGGGGCATGGAAGAGGATGAAGAGTAGAAAGGCATTTGGTCCTGATGATATACCTGTACAGGTATGGAAGTGTCTAGGAGAGATGGCAGTGGAGTTTTTGACTGGATTGTTCAACAGGATCTTAGGTGGTGAGAAGATGCCTGACGAATGGAGGAGAAGTGTGATGGCTCCATTTTTAAGAATAAGGGAGATGTGCAGAGTTGTGACAGCTACAGGGGAATAAAGCTGATGAGCCAGACAATGAAGGTATGGGAAAGAGTACCGCCCACAACTCAGTGGCGAGTTTTTAAATGAACTCCTGCCGCTCTGCAGAAACTATGTCCTTGAAAACGACAGGTTTTTATAATAGATCAAAAGAGGATTGGATCTTTAACAAGCTTTATGACCTCAGAAATGTCTAATAATAGTTCATACGAATGACTGATTCCCAACTCCTGCCTTTCACACTGGCAGGATTGCAGAACTCTTTTCCTCAGGTAGTCTACATTTGTCAATGCTGAAAGCTTCCACGAAATCTGGTACTGATCAAACAAGCAAATCCCAGTCTGCTTCAGGGATTTGGTTAGCTTGTAACCGGGCTCTGGTGCAAATCACTTGATTGGAAGATCAAACATAGAAAGAGAAGCAGCTTGCATTTAAGCAGTGACAACAAAAAGCTTACAGTGCAAATCTGATTGAGATTTGTACAAAAAAAAGAAATTATATGTTTGTGGACGAGCCCCCCAGTTTTATCTTTCCTGTGTTTTTAATTTCCTGTTCAGAGCTCACTTACTAGCCTTGAGTGAACAGCTTTGAGAACTTCAGAAACTTTTTTATTAAAGCACTCTGGCACACACCCATTTTTAGTTTGCTCCAGAGAGATCCCAGATAAAAAAAACAAACCAAAGTAGACGAAAGGGCAACATTTATTTGTAAATGTATTAGACATTTGCTTTTCTCTTCAGCTGTCCAGGGTTTACCCCGCCTTTGCCCAGCAGGGGCCAAGACAGGCTCCAGCAACCCAATGACCCTGAAAGGGATACGGGTTAAGGAAATGGATGGACAGATGGATCTTTGCGTATTTGAAGCGACTTCATTGCACTGTCTGACTGCAAAGGCTGCAAAACGACATCACAATTGCTACATTTAGCTTATATTAAAAAAATGCAGCAACATTTTTCTAAAGTTTTGTCTGCTAAGGACACAAATGATGTCTTCTTTTTCTTCCTATACATTCCAACAGCTCTCAATTGCTCAGGTCTGCGGACATGTGCGGAGTGTCTGCAAAGAGCTGAATGCGGCTGGTGTGGCGACCCCAGCAACACTGGCAGGGGCGTGTGCATGGAAGGTTCTTACCGGGGGCCCTTGAAACCCACAAACCCAAGGCCTGGACCCAGAGACAGAGTCAGACTGCGCGATGGGGACATGGTGATAGATCAGAGTCTCTGCTCAACCGACAAAGGCTACAACTGGGCCTTCATGCAGTGTCCCGGTTAGTTCAAAGTACACTTAGCTTAAAAAGAGTTTTATCAAGCATGCCCTCTATACTGTTGTGCTCTGACGTAACTTCTATTGATTCTTCTTCTGAGTATTGTCTGCTTCCTTTTCCCTCAGCATGTCAGTGTAATGGACACAGCAAGTGTGTAAACGGCACTGTGTGTGAGTACTGTGGGAACCTGACAGCAGGATCACACTGTCAAAGCTGCATGCCCGGTTACTATGGCGACCCCACCAATGGAGGAAAGTGTCACGGTAAGTGCCGGGAGCCCATGGGTCAGACCTGCACCCATGCCCAGCATGCTTTAACACAGTTCAGCTGATGATGAATATTAACATTAAGAGAGTGATCATGGACATTTATTTACTCCCCACCAAGGTTTGTCACTCTTTAGGCCAAATTTTGATCTGAAAAATTGTAAAGCATTTATGAAAATGACAAGTCTCACTGGGGGTTTAGAAACTTGTAGTTGGGGGTAAAAACCTGAAGGGGGCAGTATTTGAAAGTTATGCCCAGCTTTGCTTTCTTCACGCTTGTGCTGAACAGTTCCAGCAGACAGAAAAAAAGGACAGAAAGCAAGGCGACGGCTGTGTGTGTGTGTGTGTATGAAACTGCAGGAACTTGAGCGTGTGCTGCGTCTTGAAGGGCCACAGCCCGACTGTTGCTGAAGAGCCATCAGTAACGGCACTGTAATTAACAAGTGAGTGAGGTAGAGAGAAGTGAAAGCGAGGTGCAGTGGCATTGGTCTCACTGTGACAGATGTGCGTTTTGGCTTGGTGGCAGCGTGACATTAAATCGCTCTTAATCATTTTCTTATTTCCTGACTTGACTGGTGTCTCTGTCCCTGGCGGCTTTTCAGAGTAAGCCTGGCACTGATAGATGCTCGCCACTTTGTGCTTATACCTCTAACTTTAACGTTTTAATGTTATTTACTTCCATATCCTCCATAATTTTTCTTTACTTGACAGCCATTTCTGTTTTCTTGTACTTTTAAGTTTTCTTTCTAAGTTTTGACTTTTATTAAACCTTTTATTTCATATTTTTCTCAAATAAATTTATTTTTCCTACTTTTTAAAAAAAATATAAACAAAGTTTCTTTCTTTGTGTAATTTTTTATACTCCTTTGCTGTTGTTTGTCTTTCAATTTCCTTTTCACATCTTCAAGTGTATTTTGTCCTTTCCTTACAATTTTTAGGAAGTTTGTGTCATTTAACTTTTTAACTTCTCACTGTAACCTCCTTTAAGACAAACCAGAGGCTCTTCTAGGGTCACAATAACAAAAAAGGATAAAAAATAATATACAAAAATGCAAGAATGCAGTCATGGATTTAGTGGACATGTAATGCGGATAGAGGCTTAGAAAATTAACTTTATTTTTGAAAAAGCAAGTTTTTTCCTTGGAAAGTTACAACTTTTTTTTCATAGTCTTGCAACTTCATTCTTGTAAAATTTTACAAATGTATTATTTTTATATGTTTTGTCAACATTTTTCTGACTTTATTCTTGTATTTTTTTTTCTTACATGTTGGCCCTCATACTCGGTTGTACTTTTCTGTAAGGTTCAAAGAAACTCAACGAACTAGAAATCGGATGTGATCCTTTAGCTCAATTATAATAAACAAAATTTTTTCATTGTCATGTCTTCATAAAATAGCCACAGATACATGAATACATGTTTTTAGTCTTGATTTAAATTCTTAACAGGATTTAATGGTCCGTAGTTTTGCTACTCTTTGTAATCTAGTCACGCCAGTCAAGCGTTCCGTGTGCAGCTCAAGCCACTGCTTGGTGAAAACAGGTGGGTTCAAAAATGTTGCATACTAAAGCTGAAAAGTCACACATGTAAATGTAAACAGGTGTTTGCATTTACAAAAGACACAACTACACAGAGACACATCCAAGCATGTTTTTTCTAAGTCCAGTAAGACGTCCAATAACTGCTCCCACCTTAGATTGCAGAACAAATACTCCAGAAGGCCGACCAAACATCTTTTAACATCCTCAGAAAGTCGTGGGCATCTCCTTAACATCAGATGCAAACCTTTTGTTCTAGATTGTTCATCAATGTAACTTAACTATACCTTGAATTAGTAAAATCAACAACAGAAAAAAGGAACTCCCACAATGCACCACACCTACTGGATTACCAGAGTGGGGCAGGGTCATTACAGAATACAGCACTTTGGATGCACTTTTAGTGCTTGTTTTATTTGAATTACATATAAAAAGAAATATGTTTTACATTGTTGTACATATAGCTGGTAAGCTGAAGAAACTGCAGAACAGATATGAAGGCTGATGATGACTGGTTGGGTTACAATACTTTAGAGTTGCAGTGGTTCAAATTATATTCATCAGTTGTTGCACATCCTAAAATGTATGATCCAAAAGAAAAACATCCTAATTACAAAATATTTAAGAGGGATTTAAAACAAAACTTATGTATTCTTATATCCAATAAAAATGATTTTGAAACTGTTCTAAAATGTTAAAAGTTAAAACCATTACATTTAAATGTCAATTTCTTTGACCTGTTCACGCCCACTCAAACATGGGAAACATGCTAAATGCTAAACTGCTTATTGATGTCCAAGTGAGGTTGTGGTTTGACATCCAAAATGAAAAGCTTCTCAAATCCAATAAACATTTATTGTTCTGTCAGAGGAGTCCTCAGTGTCCATTCCCCCATACCTTTCAATGGTTTCTGATATACTCACAGGCATCTTGAAGTCTCTAAGCCATAATTTAAGTTTTCAGTTTCCAATTAGACTTGGTTTCCTGTCCGGTTTGCTCTGAGTTTCCTCAGTCTGAATGCAGACCAAACGCAAGGTTCAGGACTTGATCCGGACCTGTGAACTTCTGTGAACTTCTCCAGTCTGCATGCACCCTAAATGACATATGGATGAACTCTGCTAAGAACAGGTTTAATTTTACTGCTGATTGGGTTGAAAGGGTCTTTTTTTTCATGAGGGCTCTATCTTTGCAACAATGATATTGGAAATAATGAAGGTTTTTCATAACTTTAAACAACTATTACTTTTTTACCATTAAAATATGTGAAAAGTCAGCAAATCCCAGAATTTGTATTGATACTACACGTTGACTTTAGCTCTCAGTTCTGCACCGTCTTGGTGGGAAGTTTGTGTGTTTTGAGACTTAGCTTTTTTTTTTTTTTTTTGTGATCTCTGTTGCCATGGCAGCACAGCAGAGTCTCACATTTTAAGCATTTAGGTGATTTAGAGTTTTGGTTATTTTCTGTTAATTCTGGTACCGATTCTGACGTTTCTTTCATTCTGAGCTCTAAATACATCACATCTGCTTCAATTTATGATCTCTTCATCCTACATCCTTTATTGAATCTATAAACATGTCTATCTTCTCTCTTTCACCTCTTGGGCACCTCAGCCATCTTTAACAGTTTACAGTAACAATCTGTTCACATACTAATCGAGCCATTCATTATTTTTTTCTATATCCATTTTCGTCATTAAATGGACCACTAGGTTTACCTTGAGCTAAACTGCTGGGAGGCAATGATGCGTGGCAGATTGGAGCTCTGAATGATGGAGAGACGGCTTTGTTCCCTACCTGGGAGAAGGAGGGCGGCGTGGCTCATAATGCAGTAAAGAGGATGGACGGTGGAGGGGAGCGGGAAAACAGTGAGGGGCAGACTCAAAGGCAGAGGCAGACTGATGTAAAAGAAAAAAAAACAGATAGAGCTGGGCGGTGAGATGTACAAGGTTAATATGGGTAGAAGGGGCTGATATGTCCTTGGATGGACAGATGATAGAAGAAGAGAGGAAGTGATGGAGGGAAAAGCAGAAAGGGAAAGATTGAGGACAGACAGAGGAGAGGAGAGTGTGTCCATTTCCAGACTCTATGGCAGATGATTAACTAACCTTGTCAAATCTGGATAAAATGTGTGTGTGTTTGTGTGTAGGGAGTTGATATCCCTGTTCTCACAGAGTGCATTCACCTTGCGCTGGAGACATAAAAAAAGAAAAGTCTAAGCAATCACATCAGCTTTTAGAGCAGCAGCTGGCAGCAAGTTGAAAGTTTTGGAAAGAAAAACGCACCGTTTAGACAGGACATCCACTGATGTTACAGGAACATTTAGGAACACTACTTTATTTTCCGTACTTTAAAACACACTTAAAAGCCTTTTTTTTCCCAAAACAACAGTGCACCTTATAATCAACATTAATTGTGTTTGTGTTTACCGATGTTGAAGCAATTTGGATAGGTAACTATCCAACTAACTAACTTGGCTAACGTGCAGCGTGTTACAAAGAGGTTCTAGAATTACTGTGAACACTGTTAATAAAGTCTGACTGACTGACGGACTCATCTCTGAATCTTTTACTCTTTCTTAATGCACCTTATAATTCAGTGCACCTTATATATGACGAGTTCAAAAACAGACCATTCATTGACAATTTATAATCTGGAACGTCCTAAAAAGCGAAAATACGGCACTCAAAGTTGGGTCAGAATTACCTTACCAATTCCTGGAAGTATTCGCTTCTGTATATTACACTGCAGAAAACATTCACTCACCACCCTTTGCACGCTGATGAAATTAAGAGATATTACATTACTTATCCAGGGGGTTGACATAATATTTCTTCATTTTTTTCAGCTTTAGCAGTTTCAACTTTTCCACAAGTTTGAGTGTTTGTGGGAATGGCCCAACTCCTGAGACAGAATCCCACATTATGATCCTCCCTCCACCAAACTTAACACTTCCTTCAATAAAGTTAGATGATTTACTGTATGATATTTGTTCAGATGTTTTAATTAATATCTAATTGATTAAATTATTTGATTCAACATTAATTCATTAAATAAATCAAAAAATTATCCTCACAACTAACTGTAACAAAAACATGCAATGGCAACAAATTCTCAAAATGACTGAAATGTGCAGTGCAATGCACTAAATGAAACCCATAAAACAGTTTCCCATCACGATGATGCAAAAAACTTAATTATTTTTCTTCAATCGTTTCTTTTTAATCTCCAACAGAACTGAAAAAGGCTGTTTCTATTTCTTGCGGTTGGCATATTTTAAAGTCTGGACTTGAAGTCTACTATATCTAATAATTTCTCCTGATGTTTAGGAAACATGTTTATTTGCTTTGATTCTCCCTTTAGTCATTTTAGCAAGAATCACTTTCGTCACTCGATAAATAGTTTTTCTACTTTTAATGTTTTTTATCAGCAGTTTTCTTTTTATATTTGAGCATAAACCTAAGGACTTTGTTAGATATTCAAAGACTCCACAGATCAGATGCCTCTGTTAGTTTTTAGGATGTTAAATTTTTTCTCCCTTGGCTGACTTCAGTAAAATATAAGGGAAATAATTCCAATTAATCTCCAATTAATTAAGTGACAACCCAGTATTGTCAACTAGAGACTGAATAAGGCAGGAAGCTGTGTGTGTGCTTGTGTGTTTGTGTGTGTGCGACAGTCTACTGCTAAAGTTTCGGCATCAGTTGCAGAGGTGCTTTGCTGCCTCCAAAGTTGCGACACTATGTCTCCTCCGAGGACTTGTTGAGATTCTGCCAAACTCACTCTAGACTGTTTTTGCTCTTTTGTGTGCTGTTGTGTGTACATGTGTGAATATTTTTTTCGCTTTTAAACAAACTCACAAGTGTTCGAGTACCTACTCATCCCTGGGGCAAAACTGCAACCTACCCAGCATCCTTAGCAATATCCAGTCATCCTCCCGCTGGCAGCTCTATTCTTGGCTTCTTGCTGGCCAACACAAAAACACAACGCAAAATCCACCATTTGTGCAACACATGCCAAAACAAACAGATGTATAAATATGATTATGAATGGCTTTTGGAATTCATTTTCCTCTGCAGTGGGTGCAGAGCTTTTGAAACCTTCCTGCAGCTATGACTCTTGTCTTTTTGATACTAAGCTGCTTTGTTTGAGTCTGTGCTTTCATCGAAGCATTACAAACCGCACAGATGAGCTCAGACTGACGGTAACTAGCATGCATTCAATAAATTAGCTCATGCGCTATCATGTAAGACAAGCAGTCGTGCCGATTATAGTAGGATAGCATTTATTTAAAATTAGCAAAATTAACAAGACAACTTTTTTCACACTTGCCACACGTGCAATGACATCAACATCGTTTTGCCACACAGGATTAGGGTACACACTCAAACACAATGCACTGTTGACTCACAATGCTCCAGAGGCTTGGACAATAAATGAAAAACATGGAGTGGAGCTTATGAGTTATTGATTGTCCATTGTGTTTTGCTTTTTGTTTTATTTTTTTTTGGTTCTTTCCTTTATTTTGGTAATCTTTTGCTGACATTTGCAAAGGGCTTTAAATATTGTTAATTTCATACTTAAGTGATTTTCTCTTTTCCAGTTTTGCTTTGTTGACATGAAATAACATATTGTGTTTATTTTTTAAAGTAATTTTGTTTCAGTATTAACCTTAAAGTACAAACTCATAAACCTGTTGATGCAAATACACATCAAACTTTGATTTAGGCTCCAAAAGGATCTTAATTAAGTATCTAATTGAAAGCAAAACATTTTTAATGAATTCAGGCGTCAAGGGTTAAATAAGGCATTACAGAACCCTTCACAGACAGCAACGAATGCCATGATTACAATGCGTCAGTAGCTTTCCAACAACTGAGATCTTATCAATAAACTAGAAATATGAAGATGCATTTTTTAATGGAGAGTATATAAACAAAAAATAGATTTCTAGTTAAAAGAAGCACATTTGTGTCAGAGCAGAAAAAACAACGAACGCTTAAAGTGGACAAAAGTTATAGGTGTAGAGACACCCTTTTACACTTACATCTGTTGTGCAATATTTTTCCAGCTTTTGGTCTTCTGCTGTATTCTCTGCAGGCTTTTTCTTTTTTTTTTTTTTGCACATAGAGAGCCATCGTACTCAAGAAACTTTCCTGTTGGAAATCATAATCCTGCTCATTTTCATTTAACAGATGCAGTATCTTCATCTAGTTTACTTGCAATGGATTTTATATTTCCCAGAAATGGTTTGAATTCTCCACTTCTCTGTCTTGTTCTTGCTCCTGTTCCACTTGATCATTGTCTCCTCTTGTAGGTGATGGGGCTGGAGCTTTCTTTCTTGTAGAAGGTAGTTATTCCTCCATGCATTGCTGCAGGACGTCTTCTTGGAATGGAGAATGTGTCCAAATGTTTCTACGAGAGGGAGAACACTCTGATTTTCTGTGGGGATTTTTTTACAAAATTAAAGTAAATGTTCCAAGTCCGGGATTGTTCACTTCAATGCACAATAACTATATAATAATTATTAATATTTATGATATAATATGTTGAGTATAAATGTATTAAGTCATCTAGAAAAATATTTGGAACTCTTAGTCTTGTTTTCTGCAAAACTAGGATCAACAAGCGTTTAGTAACTAGGTCACATCCTTTACAACCATCACAAATGCCCATTTTCTTCTTTACACAATCACAACTTTTCATTTGCCAACAACTATGTCATAACCCATTTACTTATTATTATTATTTATTTATAATAAATAACAAAGGGGCGGCCGTAGTGCAGTGGAAAGGGTAGTCGGCCTGTGATCGAAGGCACTATACACTACACTATACTATATGGTATTTAAGGGTTAATGGTCCACTCTATTTTGTCTTGCTCATTTCTCCAAAGTGGCACACAAAATCTAAACGTAAAAAACATAAATGCATTTTTAAATGTAAAAATGAAAAGTTTTTTTCTAGCTAAATTTAGGATTCATGTGATTGAATCTGTAAAAAACGGAATCCAGAATGTGACAGAGCTTCTAGTAACATCTGCTGCAATCAGTCTGTTCAGTTCTGTGTCATCCTTTTTGTGCAACAGAAAAATGAACTGGTCTGGATGTTCTCACTTCTTCTTTGTTAGCAGCGCTTATGTGAACCTTACCTGGATTTGGTTTGTTCTTTAGAATTGTGTGGTGATGAGAGGTGTTTCTTAAGACTAGACTGATTACAAAGAACACTGAGGAACACCTTGTTCCTGGATAAAATGTACATTTCACCTTTATGCGTGTTTGTGCTGGTATGTTTGGTTTGTGTGAACACCAACACATCTCCTCCTCTCACTGGTTAACCAAGAAAAGTAACTATTTCAGAGTTTGTCATCATTTATTTCTTTTAGAATTTGTGAACTCTTCTGAGGGCTGCACAGTGGCACAGTGGTTAGCGCTCCTGCCTCACAGCAAGAAGGTTCCCGGTTCAAGTCCTGGCTGGGGGACCTTTCTGTGTGGAGTTTGCATGTTCTCCCCGTGCATGCGTGGGTTTTCTCCGGGTACTCCGGCTTCCTCCCACCGTCCAAAAAACATGCTTCATAGGTTCATTGGTTACTCTGAATTGTCCCTAGGTGTGCATGTGAGTGTGCATGGGTGTGTGATTGTGGCCCCTGCGACAGACTGGCGACCAGTCCAGGGGTGTACCCTGCCTTTGCCCATGAGTAGCCGGGTTAGGCTCCGGCAACCCCGTGACCCCGAAAGGGATAAAGCGGCTTGGAAAATGAATGAATGAATGAATGAACTCTTCTGAGACATGTGTTTATTTAAAAAGAGCCTGTAATGGACTGAAGAAATTATGTTAATTTGAGCAACATCATTTCAGAAAGATGGATATATTTCCAAGTTAGAGTTTGTTGCTATGATAACTCAGTCCATAACCCTTATCTGGTTAAGTCATATTGTGCGAGATTGCAAGAGATGATTGTATCAAATTAATTTAGGCATATTTAGTTTTAATTTGATTTCTTTTTACTGGATATTATTTTGTTAGAGAAGGAAAAAAAACAAACAATTGATGAGATGCCGAATTACTGCTTTCATTGATTCATTTTTTTTTGTAAATAGCTTAGAAATAAAATGTTTAACTAAAAAAAAAAGCCCTTTGTTTGCTTTAATAGTGTCATAGTCTGCAATAATGAGGACATGTCTTCATTGCAACTGTCTGTGTTGGTGAGGATGACCACCAGAAGTGAAAATGTGCTCGGAAATCTGCAGGCAAATGGAGCATCTCAATAAAATGCAGATAATCATAAGGATGAACTTCTTTCATTCTGTCAAATCATGTGATGGGGTTTACATTATTACCATGGTGAGGCTGAGTTCTCTGACCGTCAAATTGTATCATGATTTGTCACAGAACATCTCTTATGGTTCAGTGTTTGTTCTTAAAGTTTCTTAAAGTTACTTTCACCTAAAGTTTTTACGGCTGCTGCAGATCTGTTGGAATTTTTTGATGAGTTCATCACGTAACCAAACCTGCCAACATACCTCTTCTTAGTATGAAGAGGTACTCTTCTTCTTTGTACCTTAAAGACCCACTCTGATAAAAAATGATCATGGAGGACATGTAGAAGAAACATTAAGCTTAAAATTGCATTTCTGAGTATATCTTTATTCAAATTCAAGTTCAATCAGATTGTTCAATCAGAAGCAAACAAAAAAAATGCAGTTGGAAAAATGGGATGTCGAAAATACACTCAACAAAGCTCCTTGCTCCGCTCCCTTCAGATGCATCCACTTGCTGACCAGAAGGTCCATGTACGTCTTTGTTTTCCTCGTCTAAGCTGGAATCCCGATCAGAACTGTACGTCTGGATAGCCTCAATGTTGCTCACCATTTCTGTTCCACTGGAAATGCTATGTTGGGGATGTGCGAGACTGTAAGCTAGTGGAAGAGCATGTGAACAGAAAGCTCTCAAATATGGGTGACAGGAAGGAGGGGGGGGGGTGCTACGTGCCAAGAGTCCCGCTCACAATTTAGAAGCAAATTTCTACTGAACTCCTGCCACTCTGCAGAAACTATGTCCTAGATAGTGACTTTTTTTAAATTATTTTAGCTAAAAATGGCATAGTCATAATTAAAAGATATGATACAATAGATCAAAAGAGGATTGAAGTGGAACTTTATTTAACGCTTCACGCTTGATTTTTTTAAAGTCTGAATTCTTTGAGTGACTTCAGAGATAACACATCTTGTATATTTGCCCCAAAGAAAAGTTTAGATTTTCTTGTTAAATCAATTCATTGCCCTTTTGTTGAGCTCTTGGTGTAGTGATTGGGTATATCTGAGCTCCAGTGGTGCAGATTTTCTGTTGTCAGCATTCATGAGCCAAACTCTGTTATCTTTGTCAGAGTATAGGTTGAGCTTGATCAATCTATCTAAAACCAAGAACTCAGCTCTTTTATGAGCCTAGTCAGACTTTCGCTGTAAACTCAGGTTAGGTTAACCTCCTTCTTAAAATGGGCAATGGAATCAAGCTTCAATTTTGCAATTTGTTTGATAAAACTTTTTCCTTTTTTATTTTTTAAAGAAACAAATGAAAATATGAAGCTGTGAAAAATGCAAATACGGCAAAAGTATGAAGAAGACCGCAAAACAATCCTGTCTTATTTATTTAGGCTCTTCTGGATCATGATGGAAGAAGTCATAAAAATGGAAAAGCTGCCATTAAAGTTTTCATTGGTTTTATTATTTAGAATAAAAGGCAGAGCCGTTTGTACCAAAGAAAATAAGCTTCACCAAAGTTTCTTTAAAGTGCTTCCTACCGTTTTGTCTGCCTCTGAATTATTCAGACACACCACCAACCTGCTTGTTTTGTGTTGTGTGTGTACACATGGAGGCAGCAGCGTAAGCAAATTCTTCTTCTGCCAGGGGGCTTGCACAAGTCAAAAGGAGTATGATTTATATCAAATCAGCCATTTCTTTCTTTCTTTTTTTTTTCTTTTTTTTTTTTTTTTTAGAAAAGATAGAGTTTTCCTTTTCTTCAGATTATTTCTGTATTGTCAGCAGCTGTGGAGTGCAGCATGTGCTCTCCATTTCAGTCAATCACTCTCTGTGATTCCTATGCCCTTTCTGCACTTCACCTGCCGTTCGTCTTTCACAGGACCAAAAAAAAAACACCTGAAGAGTTTTTATTCACAATACTTTTATTGAAAGAATTTTTATGTTTGACATTTATAAACCCTTGAGAAATGTCTGATTTTCTGCAGAAATATAATCTCAATCATTGTCATAAATTAAGGAATTTGTCCAATTAGAATCATTTTCTTCCTGCCAGAATTGATGCGGATCACTCATGGCTCATGCAAAGAATAGACCAGACAGTGGAATGATCCTTGCAGAGCGCGAGCCGGTGCTTTGCCTCTGCTGTGAACTACACCATAGGTTAACAAGGGCGCCAAATGGAAGCAGGCTCCGTTCCATGCCGGTTTGCGGCTCTTCCATGTGAACCAAACTTTAAAATTGTAATAAGGGGAGATCTTAAGAATGCAAGCAAAGATTTATTTGTGAAATACAAAGATTTGCTATAAATAAGTCCATGAATAATTGCTGTTTAGGTTCTTGGACTGTATCATCTTGAGTTTATGGGATAAGCTCAGACCATCAATGAATAAACCCCAGAGCCTAAATGCTGCTGGTGGTTAACACGTACAGCCCGCTACATCAAAGAATTGACAGAAAATTCAACAGTTTTTGATGTAACTTAATTGTCTTATTTTTCGCCTTCTATTTTTTTAAATTGCTAAAAATAAACTAAACAACTTAACTTGTATTTTCCGTGGTTGGATCAGACTAAATGATGGTTAACTTTTGTCTGAGAGTCACCCAGTCGTATTTTTCTCTCTGGTTTTACTTTTATGTTGTTAATTTATTGTACTTTTGGAACATAACTTTGGAACAGGTGAAGGTTTCTTCACCTTCTTTGTCTTTTAGTTTTGATTTACAATTGCCGTTTCAGTTTAGTGCCAAATTGTGTATTTTTAGCAGCATGTTTGCTTATGTTTTTTCATTTTATTGAATTCAGTGGTTTGGTTTGTATTTTTATAACAAGTAAGTTAAATTTGATCATTCTTCCTCTGTTCAGCAATAAATTGGTTCTAAAGAAAACAGGTACAATTTTGTTTAATTCTGGGTCAAAAGTGGCATTCCATGCATCAATGTGAACATGATTTTTTGATATAAGTGGAAGTTAAGTGCTTGAACTTCACTTCTCAGCACATATTGGAGCTCATGCTGAGCTGGGAGTTGCTTTTGCTGGAAGCAGAGTTTTGTTTGCTGCTTGTTGGATTGTAATGTTTTCATGTTCGTTTGGAGATCTGAAGGAAAAAGACTGCCAACAGGCCAGTCTTTGTGTATAGAAAACAATATTGTTACATTTTATAATTATGGTACAGTGTTTAGAAAAACCTTTAGACTTCTAAAATGAGCTTTCAGCTCATCCAAAATGCTGTTCCCAGAGTTTTGATGATAATTGTTAGATGAGATCAGAGTTTACCGTCTCCTCCAAGGTAAAAGCAGAACAGATTTCTGAATTCATTTACTTACATACGTATATAGTTTAAAACTTTAAAGTTCCATCTTATGTCATGGATTTCATATTTGTTCATGTCCCAAGACATATGTTGCTGGATTTAGTCCTAAGGCCAGATTCTTCAGGGTTTTTTTTATGTTGCAATGGCAGTTTGATACTTGATGACCAAAACATGAATTCACTAACTGGACATGGAAATCTATCGACTGCATTTCTCTTTTACGATCAGTTTTAAATTAACAGTGGTATTTTGATCTAATTGACACTGCCTTGATACTGCCCATGCAATTATCTAAAAATATCCAAATTTTCCTTTATTATTTTTTTCTTTTTGCTATTGTGAGCAGGAAGATTCGCGTTTCTCCCGCTGCATCCAGCAACTACTCTTTTCAATGTTGTCCTGATTCAATATTGTATGACCTGCAGGGTGACCCAAACCTGCGCCAACACACCTGTGATTTGTCAACTATCTGAAGACTCAAAGGCACTTTTTGTTATCAACCCTTACAGCTTAGTTGGTTTTCTATTTTCGCCACAGGTCAATCTAATTTCAGGTAATAGTGCTGTTACTGCACTTCCATTCAGCACGTCTTTTTTTTTTCTTTTCCCCCAACACCATCAATTTTTTTCTTCCATTTTGTGAGCAGCCTGCAGTCTTGGTTTTTTTGGCGTTTGGTGTTAGAAATGTAAATAATTAAAGGAAAATCAGACAGAAAAAAAACCCCCAGAAATTGCAGTTTTTCACTCTTCATCTGTCAGTGTAACAACTTTACTTAGATCTTAACTCGTTGGTGCTTCATTGTGTCACAAGCTTCTAAGGCAATTTAGAAGAACAAGACCAAAGATAAAATGTACTAGATTGTCAAGCGCACCGCCTGATCTGTTTTTGAATGTATGTCATATATAAGGCACATTAAGTGAGACAAAAGAGTCAGAAACACGTCTTTGTCAGAGTTTATTTTGTCAGTCGGACTTTATTAACTGCAGCTTGTTTGTAACATTCTACGTTAGCTGTGTTAGAAGCATTTGCTACGCAAGCGATGTTAGCTTATTTACAATACTTGTAACTCCCAACCTTGTTTGGAAAACATAAAAGAACATACTGATTCCACTAAAAAAAGTTTATGCTAACCCCCGACCTTGTGAGTAACACGGTAAAAAAATCACAGTCCGATATTGCTACAGGGAGTAAAACCCAACCTTTTTTAAAACTTGTAAAAAACAGAGTGATGGCTCATCGTAAAAAAATAAGTTAATGTGACAATGCTAACTCTTAACCTTTTTCTAATGCATAAAAAAACATAAAAGAAAACAGTGCGACACCACTACACGTTAGCTGTGTCAGTGGGTTCACAAGAATATCCAACCTTGTTTGCAACACTTAAAATCAGAATGCAGTTTAAACAAACGTTACTGTGACTACGCCAACTAACTTGTTAGTAACCCGTTAAAAATATACATTATATATGTATACATATGTGTATATATGTATATCTATGTGTGTGTGTGTGTGTGTGTGTGTATATATATATATATATATATAGATAGATAGATATCAGCCTTCTATGGAACAGAGTGACATTTTGACTGAGCACTGTGTATCTCAAAATCGCTTCAACATCACTAAGCACAACCAGAAGTAATCCATACACGGGGCACTCCAGATTATAGGGCGCTCTGTTGCTTTTTTTTTTTTTTTCCTTTTTCTTTTAGGGCTTTAAAGTGTGCTTCATTTGACTTTTTTTCTCTGCATAAGCTGATCTTGAAAATAAACATTATATTTTGCCCAAACTACCAGTTAGCTTTCCCCTTTTTTTTATGATGCCCAAATTTCAAATAGCGGCTGCCTTTTAATGGGGATTATATTTAACTTTAAAGGCAGCAACATGAAAGGGTTTTATAGAAGTGATTATTTTGCAATGTATATTCTATCTAAAAAGGCCAAAGAAAATAAAACACAAAGGGAAATTTCCCACAGCATCAATAAATGTGTGTGCTAATGTTAAATCTTGGAACGTTAGTGCAGCAAGGATTTAAAAAAAAATAAAAAAAGGCTTTCTATCACAAAGATTGCTAACATGACGAAAAGCAGTAAAGTAAGGTTACCAATTCCTTTTTCTGGCCACTGCTTTTTAGTGTAAAGTAAATCAGATAAATGCATCACATTGCAAAATGCTTTCAAACTCCTATGGTAGGAAGACCTGTTCTGGATAAAAAGTATAAAAAAACTAAAGTATGATTTTAGCCGATTAAGAAAAACAGATTTTAATGAAAAGAGAATATTTCCTTCCTTTTCCTTTCTCGTTTATTTATCCTCAGTCTCCATCATAACTTTCTCAGCCCTCGTCTTTGTCTTGTCACCTTCACACATACATGTATCTTCTTCTATGTACTCACTCTTTCTTTTTTACATTCATTTTCTCAACAGAACCTTTACTAAAAACACAGTTCAAGGCCTAATGTGCATGTCTTACTTCTCTTTTTTTTTCCTGCAGTGGCTACCAAATTAAGGTCTCACTCCATAGAATATATTTTTCCACGTTTCTTTCAAGAAATATAGAAATGAAAGTATAACATCTTTACACTGCCAGCAGATACTTATTATAATTTTCATTAAAAAAATAAGTTTATTTTACTCTGCCTGTCTGTCATTATTTCTTCTCATCTTTTTTGTTTTGTTTTTTTTTCTTTGCAGCTTGCAAGTGTAACAGTCATGCCAACGTGTGCCAAGCCAACACAGGGAAGTGCTTTTGTACCACCAAAGGGGTCAAAGGGGACCAGTGTCAACTGTGAGTGCATCATCACTTTACCATAACATTAATAAAACACCATTCTTCCATTCATTAGCTCCTTGACATTACCTTCTGGATTATGTTAGAAGCAGCAGGCCTTTTTTTCCAAAGATAATTTATGTGTATCTGCAACACGGATATGTGTTTAAAGTTCGTAAACTTTCTTCTGACTGTACTAAATGTGCCTGGTGTGGCATATCTGAAAGGTTTTTTGGACCAACACACCACAGAAACACTCATGCTGTTGCATCAATAAAGTAAACAGGTATCATGAAAAAAAATAACAAAGATAATGAAGGTTATGGTTTAATGCTGCCAAAGCAAAAGTTAAGACCAGCCACACAGAGCTATGCTACGTTCACACCGAACATGTGAAGCACGTTAAAGAATGCACTTAATGCAGGTACTTGAACGTGGATTGAGCATTCATTGTTCACACTCTACTGTTTCTACCTGATACCAATGCATGTACTCACATGAGGAAGAGGCTTAGTGGGAAATTTGCGAGCGGTGCAAAAATCGAATTTTGATATCATATATTATAATGTTTGTTGGTCTTTTAGCCAGAGAACTTGTGAGAGACTACAAATGTGTTAAAGGCACCACACCATCTCTGGGCACAGTCCTCTAACATATTATTAGGGCTGAGGCAAGCTGTGAAGCAGACGTTTAACAACAGAGAATATTTTAGGGCATATATTTAGCAGGAGTGTTGATGGACAAGTATCTGTTGCAGTGCTTTTGTATTATAAAAAAAAAACAAAACAAATAGATTGTACTTTCCTGCATGTTGGACTTCTGAATGGGAAGAACAGGATCTGGTTTTTAGATCAAAACTGTAAGTAAATAGTTTGCATACATTATTTACTTTTTCATATATTCTTGATCTAACTGATTTGGTTCGTGAACAAACTACAAACATGACAAAACTTTCAGATTGAAGTCGATTTGCCTCAACAATTCCCAGAAACATCTAAAATCAGATCCTTCTGTCTGCCCCTCAGCTTCGACTCCCACACTTGTGGGGTGTTTAAGTAATCCCAGACCTCGGTTCTGCTCCTGATGTGAACGCAGGTCAGACTGAGGTCAGAGCAACCTGCAAGTCACCCAAACAGAACCTCTCTACTAATTTGTGCTGTCAAATGTAATCTTAAGATTCTGACTGTTTATGGAGGATGACATTTTAAAAACAAGCAAGAGGCTCTGTGTGTAAAATTGCACATTAATCAATAATCAGATGGTAGATCTTTTATTTTTAGCAACATATCAGAAAGTTCATCTAAAAAACATGTTAAAATAAAAGGGAAAAAGTAGATCATAAGAATACATTAGTTTGTTTGCTAATATACCTAGACAAACATTTCATAGTTTAAATTAAAATGGGGGGACCACCTATGTTTTTTTAATCAAAAAAGGTATGTTTTTTGTCTGGCTGGTGTTGCTCAGAGATAACAATGAAAGGTGAAGATTTATTCAATCAGTGTTGCCAAAAATATTAGTTCATCTTCAATATTTTACTGCTTAAAGACACACTCCAATAAAAAGGGTGCTTTTGGTGTTTTTATTCAAATCATTGTGAAACATGATTTAAATAAATAAAAAAAAAAGCTTATTTGTGACAAAGAAAAATAGACTGGGCATGGCACAAGCTCCCTGCTCTGCTCTGCAATGGGGAGGGGAAAGGAGGGCGGGGTTGCTTCACTTCAACAGTCTGGTCCCACAACTCAAGTGTTTTTGATTTGGGCTAAAAGGGCATAATCATAAAAGCCGCACTGGGAATGCAAAAGATGATCAGAGTTGGTCTTCAAGCCTTCTCAACAACTACTGCTGCCTTGATGCGAGTTTTTGGAAAGCCCAGAGAGGAAAGGAAATTTCAAAATGCACGAAACATCAGAAACTTTGAGGGATGCATCTTCATTTATCACTCATAGTTTCCGTAAATCCAGCTGTCAGAGAATCGGGCAGTATGGTCAAATGCAGCAATGTTATCGCTCTTACTACTTACTAAGAGGGCCATCCCTGATTCCAGCTGATCGCTGAAGTTCAGCAGAGAAGGATTTGGATGCTTTTTGGATGAGAAGCATGAAATACAAGGTTGTCCTCCTGCAAGTTTGTTCTCATTCTTATTTTTGGAACAAAAAGTCTGTGATTGATCTTCACAGGCCAAGATCTGGTGACATCTTGCCCATAATGCACTCCTGGTGAGGCCTTGATTATTTTTTAATGAATATTTGACATGACCAGACAATGTTTTGGAGGTAAAGCCACTTTATATGCTTTTCTTCACATCTTTCTTTGAATAAAAGTAAGTTCAGCAGCAGGATTATTTAAGAACTGTAATTAAAGAAACAGGCAAAAGTGAAATGAGGAAAGTTTGTGAAAATAGTAGTTGGAAACAAATGATAGTAAAACTCAGGGCATGCATAATTGTAGTGTGTCACGATAGTAAATCTGAACAAAACTTGGCTCCAGTTGAAAGAGAGTAAATGTTAAATTTAGACTGCCAACCTGATATCATGTTTGGTTTCAGTGCATGCGGTTGTTTCGTTGACCTGGCGGACCCGACCCAAAGTTGAAACAACACACTGGCTTGTGTTTGTTTGGGTTTCTCAAATTCTTTCTTTTTGGAGGCTGTGCATCAGTTCATCCCATGTATTTTCCTCTTCCTCTCTGTCTAAAAATGTCCCTGTCAAAGCTGTTGGTTTTGCTTGAATCACTCCCAAATGAAGTGCCATGCAGGAGAACACCTGTTTGTCATTTTGATTCCAGATGCAAGCCTTCACTTCATGTTCATGGGTGAATGGGGATAGCTTTGCTGTTGCAGGCGATGTCTGGGTGCTTCTCTATGCTTGTGTTTGTTGTAAAGAAGAATCATGACAGTAACTTTAAGGCTCACTCTGATGAAAATCCTATTTTTGATGTTTTTAAGCATGTTCTTGTGGCATTTCTCTGATGATGGAGGACATATAAAAAGACAATTAGGATTAAAATTGTATTTCTCTGTATTTCTTTAGTCAAATCATTATGAATCAGGAGCAGAAGAAAAAAAATGCAGTTTGAGAAAAACAGCTTTTTATTGATGAGGAAAATGCACTAAGTGGGCCTTGCTTTGCTTAAAAGGCTTTCAGCAACAGGGAGGGGAATGGGGATGCGGTTACTCTCTACCTTTGGCCCCGCCCACAACTCAGAGGCAAATTTCTTATGAACTCCTGCCACTCTGCTGAAACTATGTCCTAAAAATGACATTTTTTCTTAATGTTAGCCTAAAAAAGTATTAATTCTTATTAAAAGACCATTGGGAACACTTTGCAACAGATCAAAAGGGGATCTTGTGGATCTTTAACCTTTTCATCCTTCTGCCTGTGTAAGTGCATGCATCTCATCCTCAAATTTCAAAGGATTGTTTATCCATATACAACTCAACGGCTTTTTCTAAAGTTACTGACGAGTATTTTATGTCAGAAATCAGCTTCTGTTGCAGCGTTTGACGTTAACATGAGATAGTCATTACATTCTAAGTCAAACGTGGACAATCAAAATTATTTGTTCCATAAGTGCTCCTTTTTTCTTTAACTTTCTCAGTAAATTTGCAGACCACCTTCAGTTCTTTGTTTGTCGCATAACCTGTCCTGTTTATTTGTAAAATGATTTGTAAACATATCCAGCTTTTATTTACTAATGTCCTGATTAAATCTGTACAATTTATGTTTTAGATTTTTTTTGTCTTTTTTATATTCACTTCTTTAAATCCACTTGGGAAATCTTACTTTATTTTATTGCAATAATAATATCTATTCTTGTAAGGGTATGCACAACTAAGGATCCTTTTCCCTTTAGAAATGATAGCATTTTCAGATTCTGATTAGAGTAGGACAAAAAAAACATATGTTGAATAAACTAGATAAAGTCAAATCATTCCTAAGAACATAAACTTGGACTCTAAAACAGGTGATGTCTTGACATTGGATGTGCATTAATATTCCCTTTGAACCAGTTTATGTGAGTTTAAAACATCATCTTGGGTTGATATCCATTTCTCTCAGCTTTTCCTTTTTTTTTTTTTTTTTTTGGTCAATGGCACATTGTCAATTATATGTTTTGCATATTATATTGTTCACTTCTGAATATTGATTTATGTTGTAATTCTGCTTTATCTGATCTCAGCAGTGAAACTTCAGATGATTCACCAAACAGACGAAAAAGAAAAAGAAAGGGCAGGATACTTCATTATTTTACTTGTTTTTCTTTTCTCAGATTTAAAACATCAGCAAGCAGAGCGGGACACTTCTTACTTGTTCAAGGGGAATTTATGAGAGTTTCCTTTTGTAGCTGAGTCATCAAGTGTGTTAAGTGATGAAGCAGTCCACTCTCACTCTGCCCTTATCTCCCCATTAGAATCCCTGTAAGCATCTTAAGTTTGTGTCATGTCTTTGTTAGGCCTGTGTCCCCCCCTGCCAAGAGAGTGAATGCCTTGTTGTTTGTCTTCATGTGGTTTCCTTCTTGTGATGCTAGAAGAAGACAATTTTACATCTATAAAATGTTTTTTTATCTAACTTAAGAGAGCTGTATAAGAGAACTGGACTGACTGACCCTTCCTTCCTTGGTGTTCCAAACAGGAAGTACCTCCTGGTTCCAAAATCCCAAAAACTTCTAAAGAGAAACAAACAGCTATTACTCAGGCTTATTTGTTGAATAATCATTCTTGCTCTACTACCTTTTTTTTTTACATT
Source organism: Adrianichthys oophorus (assembly GCA_036245035.1). Taxonomy (NCBI): domain Eukaryota; kingdom Metazoa; phylum Chordata; class Actinopteri; order Beloniformes; family Adrianichthyidae; genus Adrianichthys; species Adrianichthys oophorus. Next base: position 2,116,534 of record BSAI01000096.1, on the reverse strand, counting down.
TTCTTACTAGTCCTGTTTTTTTCATAGCAAGTTATGCCAACGTTCAAAGCATTTAATTGACAGATTCTTCTGAGCCCTGTTAGCTCAGGTCTAAAGAGGTTAATGACGGTATGTTCAACCTAACTCAGGGTTAAACAGAAAAAAACTCCTCACATTCCAATCACAGCATTATATGTGATCATATGTCAGCAATATTATTTAAAATGACAGAAAAAAAAGACGTTTTACACGTTCATCTGTTACTGTTATGATGTAGTTTTTAAATGTGTATACAAAGGTTACAATAAGATAGATTAGGATCACAGAATAAGGTATGCAAACTTAAAGAATGGGGCTGTTCTGTTCATACTAACACATAACATGGGAAATGTTTTTTTTATTGTTGTCTAAATGTCCCTTGCACTGTTTTACATGTTATGTGTAAAACACCAAGTGCTTACCAATAAAGCTTTATGATGTAAACAGTCCACTACTGTGTTAGACTTTAGCTAAAGTGTTGACATGACCTATTGCAATCTTACAGAAGAGCCAGCACTGATGTCATCGTGGTGCGCCCCTTGGAACTGCAAAGTTGAATTGATTTATGAGACACTTTTTGCGTGGCAAGATGTGAAAATGCGAATGCAATCTTTATTGGCTTTTTAAAAAGTGTTGTCACAGAATGAGCGGTGTTGACGTAGAAAATGAAAACGCAGTTTGGAGGATTGATTTTTTTATTTTATTTCACAGACAAGTAATGCAGTTACATTGTGAAATGAAAAAGCATTTCTGTTAATCCATTTTAATTGTCAAATTTGATATTTCTAATTGAATTTTGGTACACATTTACTGGAGAACTTCTTGAAAATCTTTTAATCCAGTCAGTAGGTAGAAATATGAAAGATAATAATACACTTTTTTGTGTGTACATTTGATTCTTATTCAAGACATTTTGATAAAATAACTGCATATTGTTAACACAGACTGCAGAATTTCTCTTTTTTTATATATATATTTTTGGTCTCTGTTTGCCTTGTGACTTTTTATCAAAGGAAAAAGTGCACTTTGGCTAAAAAAAAGGTTGAAAACACTGAACCAAGCAACTAGATCCAGACCTTTTTGGAGAAAGAAGTGAAAATCTGACTAATTCTCTGAAACGTGTGACCCTGCACAGAACTGAGCAGGAATAGAAGTAAATAAAGCTACAACTTTGACTAACTGATACGTCTAAGTTACGTCCATGAGTTATAGTTTTTTAGTTAGAAGTTGACCAACTAAACCAGTTTTCGATGGCTACATAACATTCAGTGTAATGTTCAAATAAATTGTCTCTAATCTCATTAAGATTTATCACATTATTTTTGAAATTGTTTTTTTATGCTTAAAACATTTTCCTTGACAATATTGCATACATCGTGTTACTATTTCTTAAATACAAAAGTTATATCTTTATTTGTTATATCCTGTAACATCATAGTTATATTAACGTCTTCTAAATCTTGTTTTTTTTTTTACTTGAACAAATGTAATTATTAAACATGATTTTTGGATTACTTCAGGACCATGAGGCTCCCAGAAAGTTGCCTTTATCCAGGTTTAACTTTATTTTTTCTTATGTGATCATAAATGCCAACATGTGTGCCATGAGAATGTTTTCTGCATCAAAAGCCTCTATTTTTTGAATTGCTCCAAGAGCTAGTAAAAATGAATCTCTTGGGCTCGTACTTCCTGGTGTTTGTAGTACAAATCGAAGGGGGGGGGGGGCGTATGCAGGCAGCTCTTTCATCACCATCTTTGCCTAAAACATACTTTCTTGGTAATCTAAAACTGCCATCAGATTTTACATCAGCATGCCCATGCACACAAAAAAAGATTTATGCAGTCCAAAGAAAACGGTCTCAGGATGATTTGCTGTCTTTATCACCCAATCTTTTAAAGCAGATCAACAACAAGCAAATAGGAGGTTTAAAAAATAATATCTAATTCTATTTACCAAAAATGCATTATGGCATATTCAAATTCCTCTGTTGTTTAGCTTTGAATTTTTTTTTTGTTTTTACTTTTTTAGGCAACAAAAGGGCTCTTTTGTTTGTTTTCAAAAAAATTTAAATAATTTTATTTTAATGTTTTCATAATTTTACTCCATTTAAATTAGTCATAGTTTTTCTTAACTAAAAAAAATGTTTTTTTGCACAAAAAAACTTGATATTTATTCATGTCATGTTGAGTCAGAAGGCAAGTTAAACTGTGAGCTTGTGAATAAACTGAATTAATTTAGTAATTTGGCAGTGATACCCAGCTTTAACTCAGAGAGACTTGAATCCAACAGAGCATCTCAGCTGAGATTTAATTCATGTTGTCCCTGTCAGATCACGAGCGGTTGCTCGGAAGTGTTTAAAAAAAAAAAAAATAGCAACTGCCTTAAGATCTCTGAATATGTTCAAACAAGTTGAAAATTGAAGCATCTGTAGAAATAATACCTTATTTCAATTTCAAAGGCAAATATTTTCAGAATAAAAGACAAATTGTATGAACTATGGTCTGGCAAAATAGTATTTTATTAGAGTAGTTACAAATAGTAATCCAGCTGAGAGATTAGAAGTTGTATGTAGCTTCTTTTTTTTTTTTTTTTTTTAACGCTCAGATATCAAATTCTTCTCTGGATTTTCACAGGGGAACATATTTAAAAGTTATATTTCCATAATTCAGTTCCACAGGGAACGCTCATGTACATCCAACAGCATCTTTAGGCCGGTGCCTTCCTCATTAACATCATAATTATGTGGGTGTCTTATGTGAAATAGGAGCTGGACACAACTGTCGAGGGAAATCACCTCCCAAACAGCTCAGGGAATTTATATGTGCAACAGAGACTCACCAGATCCGCGTTCGCACACAATCACTCACACTTTGGCAAAACAAATGTGAAGACCCTGCTATTTCTGCATGCTAATTTAACGATTTTTCTCTCTTGTTCTTCTCTCTCTCCCCACCTGTCTCCCTGTTCTGGTGCTGCAGATGTGACTCAGAAAACCGTTACCTTGGTAACCCCCTCAGAGGAACATGTTATTGTAAGTATTCTGCCACAGGTACACCTTGGTCTATGTCACCTTCCTAGCCTACCCACAATGATTGGGAACACTGTCAGCATGTGAGCACTTTATTTCCAACTCTAATCCCTGTTGTCAGGCGCCCCTGACCATAATAATGTTACTGTCACTTTAAATGTAACTAGAAACCCATAACCTGAGCGAGTAGAAAAGTATGTATTTGAACACTTTTCTGTCTTTATCTATTTGAATATAAGAAAAGAACAAATAGTTTTTCTTAAACTAATGTTTATATGTATATAATTTTCAAATAACAGTTTTTAAAGATAACCTGCTGCGGGGTTCCACAATTCTACCTGCAAACTGCCCAGTACATCCACAGATTTTGTGCCACTTAGCTGTTCCTCTGAAGCAATTGGGGTCAAATAGCAGTGAATAGTTATCTAAAGTAACAGTTGTAAAACATTGTATCAATAGAGGGCCCAAATCTCCCATGTGGACAAACAGTGAATACATTGGGGAGGTGTTCTGGGCATGTTCCACTGGGTGGAGGCCCCGGGGAAGACCCAGGAGACGCTAGAGAGACCACGTCTCTAGTTTGATCTGGGAACGTCTCGGGTCCCCCCAGAAGACCTGGAGGACATGGCAGAGGAGAGGGAAGTCTGAGCATTTTTGCTTTGACTGCTGCCCCCACGATCTGGTCCTAGATGAGTGGAAGATGATGGATGGTCAAATTTACTCTGGGATGGAAAAGAAAAGAAAAAAGGGACAAACAGCAATTTCAGTGTTTGAGGAGCCATGAAAAATGATAAAGAGTTACGATAAAAAAACATACTTCATTTTTCTAAATAAATAAACATAAAAAGGGCTTCAGATCTTCTGAAAGGTTAAAGAGTGACCAAAGGAGCTTGGTGGACATGCCACTGGGTGGTACTTTAGCGCTTCTGCCAGTTCAGAACCTCCTCTCTTCTCTGCGCTTGGTGGATCTGACTTTATGGATGTTTTGTTGTCTTCCAACTCCCGGTGTGTGGAGCTCAGCACCCTCTGTGGTCTGTTGGTTTTATCCTGGCACCATCTTATTTAAGCAACCATGTATGCAAGCACCAACCAGTACAGTTCTGATTAGAGTCAGTAGGGGACTCCTCACTTTTGGTCCAATCAGGCTTATTGTTCTTTCTTACTGGCTGGTCCAAAAATCTGGAACACATTGTACTGCTTCTTTGCTCCTGGTGGCGCAGAGAAGACACTGGTTCAAATCCCACCTGAGACCTTTCTGTGTGGCGTTTGCATGTTCTTCTGTGCATGTCGAGGTTTTCTCCGGGCACTCTGACTTCCTCCCACATTCCAAAAACATGACTCATAAGTTATTTAGTGTCTCTAAATTAACCCTTGGTGTGCACGTAAGTGATTGTACTCGGTCTTTGCCCAACAGCTGCTTGGCTCCAGCAGCCCTGTTACAATGAAAGGAATGAAAGGAATTCAGATGGATGTCTTGGTGCACATTTTGCACATTATGAAAAGATTGAATTAGGGGGAATCACAATAAACTTACTTATGTGTAAATACACAAATCACCCACCAATAATCTGTGCATCACACAAAGTGCTGCTCATCTTCTCTTTTAGTTTGGCCTCATTGTGAAGAACTCTGGTCCCCACCTACAAGATTACAGTGAAAGTTTAATAAAGCCCACTAGTATAGACAGTCAAAGAAGGTCACCTTCACTTATGCACACAGGTAAAAAAAAGGTTTTCTGCAAGATTAAATTGCATATGTATTTGAATTAAGATAGTTGAGCAAATGCATGACTCTACTCATAAATATATGCATCCAGTTGTTTAGGAAGAAAACTTGCATAAACACGTGTAAGTGTTCTTTGAATATAATTAACAAAAGTTAGCTAACAAAATAGCTTTTTTTTTTAGTTACTTAACAAAACAAAAACTTTGGACAGATTTTCAACATCTGGCAGTGACATAAATATAAGCTGTCTTTCATTATTGTGTTTAAAACTGCAGACAGGGTTACATGGTTTGTAATCATTTGTTGAATATGTGCAATGAAGCATCACATTCTAAAAAATATGATTTACCTTCTGCACATTGCATGAAGTACATTACATCTTTGCATGTCAGGCTGGCACATTTGAAGCCTCTACATTTATTGATTAATTTTTTTTGTATTCCATAGCTAAAAGACCAAAAACGAAGACAGTCAAAAATATTATTACAAAAATCATAGCCAGTTAAAGTTAATAGCTAAAATAAACAACAAATATGTTTGAAGTATTTTCTTCCTTCTGTAATTTGTTTGCATTTATCTAACGTAGTTGGGATTTGCTCTGACTTACCTCATTTGGGACAAATTGCTGGTTTCTCCTTTCAGAGGGCAGATGGAGGAGAAAGACTGCAGACAAAACAGATGTTAGGTGGCATGCAAGAATGCACATTCCCTCAAACACAGGCACACAAATGGAAGAAGGGTTTTACTAGCTATAAATTACCATCATCATGTCTAATACTGTAAGGCGCTGGAAGTGAAAGTATTGTCAATGGCAATAATAGTGTGGTTAGAAGTGAGCCATCACTGATGCAACAAGCAGCTTTTAGAGTCACGTCACATTCCTTGGAAGTCAAAACGTCTTTAGATCAAAGAAGTTTGTAAAACATTGAGTTTCGGTTTAGTCGTGTCATATTAGGAATAGGACGCTTTATTGTTTTTGGACAAACAGATACCATGACGTTATTTATTTTTAACATTATGTATTGTTAACATTAACTCTTCTTCTATTTGAATTAATTTCTTTGTTGACAAGAGAAATTTTTGGGTTCATGAGATCATTAAAATAAAAATAAAACTGGGGGATCTTTTTTTTTTTTTTTTTTATTTTATTAAAGGTTTTTTAAAAAAAAAAAAAATCATCATCTGGGGGATCACCCCACACTATCGCTATGACGGCACCCGCGGCGGCTCTCTGTCTGTCAGGCAGCCAGCCGACCGTGGGCAGCCAGCCGACCGCTAGCATAGCTCGGATAGCTCGCAGAGTTCCACTGGCAAAGCCAGCCAGCGTAGCTCTGCTAGTAGCGGAGCTCATTAGCTCTGCCCCCCCGTGTGACAGCGCTTGTTTGCTTTGCCGGACCCTGTGTGGCGGAGCTTTCTAAACGCTGTCCACCAGGCGATTGGCTGGCATGAGTTCATTTTTTGTGTGCTTCCTGCTCTAAGTTCCCAACAGGAAAGTCAAATTTGGTCTTGTGTAACCATACAACATTTTCCCACTTTAAAACAAGACACAGCAATGCTCCTGAACCCCTTTCACTTAGAATCTTTCTTCTTGATTGCTACAGCTTTAGTTGGCATCAGCACGTTCCATTGTGAATTATTTTTGCCATCAGTGTTTTCTGGAAGTATTCCTGGATCCATTTAGTATTGTCATTGACATGCTCTCAGATTAATGAAGCAGTGTCTCATCTGAATTCCCATGATTGTACTTTTTGTGAAAATGATCCCAAATCTGGCCTTTAACAAAAAGTCATCATGCTGAAGTTTTGGTCATAACTAGATCATTTGACTCAAGGGCTCATACTTTAGACGTGAGGACACTAGATGGCATCGGTGAGAAACCCATTCTGGGAAATATGAAATGCCTGGGATTATGTTGGTTTGTGCAGCCAGAAGCGCATAGAGATAAAAGGCTGTTAGTCTGTAGATACAGTTCCATGCTCTCGATGTCTCCATGACGGCAGCTGAAGTGCCGTGAAATTTCACATGCATTTGACTCCATTATGCTCTGCCATTAATGTGACATTAGGGATTAGCTCTGTTTGAATAAGAGCAAGCACGCTCAAATGAGTCCGTGTGCACACATCGTTCTTCACCATGTGGTCTGCAATCACACACACTGTGGACTGCAGTATTAAAAAGGTTCCCGTTTCCTTGTGTGTTGACAAAAAAAAGTCATAAATAGAGATCAATAATAACCTTTAAAGTCACTGGAGTAAAATGCTAATAAGAAAATGACACAGTATTGTTTAATGTAAATGTATTTATTTACAGTGTACATAAGGAGAGGTTTCAATAGAGGGTTAAAAATCTGTAGATCACTTGTAGATTTCAGAAGAGGTGAAGACATTGTTAATACATGTCTGAGTTTTGCAAGTTTGTAAAATGCTTACAAAAACCTTAAAGCTTGATTTCTTAAATGCTGACTGAATAATTATTTGCAGAAGAGTCATAATTGCAGCTTATAGTAGCCTTTTTTGTGAGTTTGATTGACTAGGATAGAATACAAACACCATGAAACAGGGCAGGTGCTAGCCAGATACAGGAAGCAAACAGATCACAGACAGCATGACTGTAATGTTTCAAGCCAAGGTCTTATCAGACAAGAGATAAATGGGTGGGGCCAAATATTTTTCAGCTATTGATTATACCTGAAAAAGAAACATCTTTATGAATAGTTCTTTTTAAAATGTATACGACAGATTCTTTAGAACAGAGGTGCCCCAATCCAGGCCTCGAGGACCAGCCTCCTGCTGGTTTTCCAGAAATCCTGCTATATGTGCTGTTGATCCCACTAAGATGTTGTGTTATGAGTGAGATGGTGAAAAGTTGTACAAGCGGAGATATTTGAGAAAGTTTGCAAGAGGACCTGGCTGTAGACATGAATGACCAGAGCCGGAAGTCCCCCCACATTGCTCAAAAAAAAAAAAAAAAAAAAAAGATTTTGACTGGCAGTTGCGGTTTTTCCTGTTTTAAGCTTTGAGACGATTTCTTTTTACAACTGTCAACCCTTTTTGGTTAGAGATATGGTTCGGGTAAATTTAATAATTTCTGCTTCCAGCTGATGATGTTAGGCGCCATGCAGTCAGGTCTCTTTCAAATTTTTTGTGTTTTAAGTGAATAGTGAGATGTTGTGAGACAAGTGGTGCCAAGCAGGTATAACCAAGACTTCACCAACACTTCTTGTGCTTCAGCTTTGTTGTGTAAAGCAAAACAGGTGTTTCCCAGAGCAGGAGAGCCGACCACATGCCTCCATGGTCCCAGTTACTGACCGGAGCTCCAACAAATGTAGACTAACATGCAGTTGCTGCATTCAGGTAGAAAGAAGCAGGACAGATGCAGCTTGGAAGTGTCAGGCCCATTATGTCGCCCTGTGTACATCTGGACACAAATTACTCTTTGGAATAGCACAAAACATTTGAATAGGATACTATGTGAATACAAATAATTGTAAATAAAATGGCTAAAACATTTCTGAAAATGTAATGCTTAAACTTTGGGATAGTTTTGGATTTTTTGGCAAATCTTGAACATTCTTGTAATCTGGGTTTTTGTGTACTGCTGAACTTTTTTTTTTTCAAAATTGGTATATATATTGGTATGTGTATATATATATATATATATATATATATGCATTGCACCAAACAGTTTCAAGTTAAAAACAGTGGTCTGTGAGAGATTTTTCTGTGATTTTAACTCAAAAGTGAAATTAAGTGAAAATTTAACTTAATATTAAGTGAAAATGTCATAATTTGTGATTTGTTTTTAGATCCAGTGTGTAGAAACAGTATGGTAAAATAAAAATAAAAAAAAAACTGTAAAGTCACATAGACGAGGTTGTGCAATGATACCAAACAAGGCAAGGTAATCTAAAGTGAAGATATGAAAACAAAGAAAAAAATGAAAAAAGGCCAAGTATGCACCATAACTGTAAATTTAACAACCAAAGTTTTCCATTTAAAAAACAAGTACCGGTGTTTTAATTTTGTTTGATAAAAAGCAACGAAGTTGCTATAAGATTCAAATGAATTTAATTAAAGAACAATTTTCCCAACATTGTTTGGCACTGAAATACATTTTCATGCTTGCGCATAAAAACATAAAGTGAGAATTAATAAACAACAGTGTGTATAATTGAGAAGGAAATATTTACTATTAAACATTTTATCATAGGATATATTTTTATTAGGATTTTATCGCCACAGTTGTGCTTCAGCGTCATGATCAACTAGGGGATAATTACTAAAGAGGAGTCTGAATTTATCTTCTTCAATAAGTTCTGTAATGTCTGCCACAGGTCGTAAAACAAACAGCAGGAGTAGATACGGCTGCAAATATTCTGTAGCAGGGATGTTCAGATGGCGGCCTGTGGGCGAAGTGCGGCCCAGGCGAGATATCAGAGTGGCACTGAGCACAATCACCCACAGCAATACTAATAAACATTTCAAAATCAGTCAAGTACTCATGATTAAGTTCATGAAACTGGAGACTGGTTGCTCTGCCTTTGCAGTTTTTAACAAAAAAAAATTCAAGCCGTGAACGGTGTTGTAAGGCACAGAGGCGCTACTCACCCCTGCCCTCACCACCTGCCTTTGACCGGGCCTCACTTGCTGATCAGCCGCTTAACATCCCTTGCCAGCATTGTGCACACCTGGTCTGTTGCTACCTTTGTCCCACCCTGGTAGGAACCACCTTCTGCCACTGCCAACCTGATCAGAGCTGCATGTGACAGATTTGTGATATAAAAAAACAACAACTTTTTTTCTAAATGGTGACTTTTTTGTTGGTTTTATCTCCATAGCAACCATTTTATGTTTTGGTTGTCTGGGGATGACAAACAGGTCTATATACTTTTTAGAAGAAACGGCAAAAGTACACGTTTGGATTTCCTTAACAGAGGTTTTCTGTTAACTATGTCCACATTCTTTTTTTTTTTTTTTTTTTATTTTGTCCTGAGGTCAATGGTCACTGACTCTTCAGTTGTAGTTGTAGACTTAAAGGTGGTGGCATGTGTGTGAAATTTCAGGAAATGTTCTCAAACAAAAGGTTTGTTTCCCATATTGTGGGAAAATGTAAAACTCACCACATCTCAAAATGTGTCACAAAAAGCATCAAGCAGGTCCTGTGGCCTTCCCACAATTGTTTCCAAACTTCCTTTGGAAATCCTCAACATGTATGTTTTGGTTTTGTTAGTGAATTATGAAATACATATAAATACAACATAAGAAATGTTGGCCCCATTCATTTGTTTTGACTTTTTCTCAATGTGATATCATCATTCGTTATTTTTTTTTCTTTTGGGGGCCCTTTCACTTTGCCTAAAATTTATTTTCAATGGGTACAAGGTATGTATACATTTTTGTAAGTATTTGAGTGTTGGGGGTCAAATTAACGCTCAAAGGCGCAGTAAGAACGAAGAATTGCAAAAACAATCTGTTCCTTCAGTCCAGGACTGCTGTGGGGTAAATAAAATCAGACACTACTCTGCCTGAAGCAGAAAATCTAATTGCAAAAGAAGGTGAGATTATATATCTTTTTAACCGATTAACACAAAAGTGACGCAACTGTTGACTTTATTTGTTGTTGAATACCCCTGCTCTGTGCAGTAGAAAAAAACGTCCGAAAGAATTTGTCATAATTTATCAGAAATGAGTGGTGAGTATTTATTTCACCAATTGTACACAAGCAGAGGGCCATAAAAGTCAAGATCTGAACAACAATTTTCTTCATTGTGGATAATCTATTATGGTTGTTAAACTTTAAAGCTATGAAATAAGAAACTTTATTTGTCCATACTAAGTGGAGAAGAAAAAAAAATCAAATTTGTTAGATAAATTGATCTCAGTATCCACCTCTTGACATCAGCTTTCTAATAATTTCTAAGGAAAAAGCAGAGGGAGCGATGCTTTGGGTGCTGTCATATCGAACTGTGAGTCAATTGATGAAAAGCAACTTTGCTGTTTAATGAGCTTGCCCCCAGTCGAGCTCGCATTTATAGGCAGGCATCACTGGGACGACAATTTAATGAACCACTGTCATATTTCATCAAAGCTCGCTACAAGGGACGTCTCATTAGGAGCGGCCACGGAGAGTCCCGGCACTTCTATTGTTTGGACCAGCAGTCAGCTGAACTGCGAGCTAACACCAGATACTTCGCTGTCAGAAGCGTTTGCTTCCCTCAGGCCTCTAAGGAAGCTCAGTCAAGCTGAATTAAAGTGTATTTACTGACAGCTTCATATAACAGCAATTAAAAGACAATTAGAGACAAACACTCAAGGAACCATAAACTGATGTCACAGAGAGACTTAGAAAGGTTGTTTTAGGATGTCCTCGTCTCTCCTGTACATATTTCAGTTTATTTGAGTTGTAAGACAATGCCAAAGCAACATAAACTGGTTATTGGGATACTTTTTTGAGTTCGTTTTACCCCAAAAGTCTGTAACAAATTTTCAGTCTGACTTAGGACTGTCGACACCAACACATTAACGCACGCGATTCATTAAAAAAAAAGAACACCTTATTATTGAATTTGCAGATTAATCACACGTCAGAAACGACCATCTTCCACTTTGTGTCAGATTGTTTAGGCTTCCACAGCGTGCGTCAGTATCTGTAAATATACACTTTGTTGGGCACTATCCCGCTTATACCATGATCACCTACAAAAGAAAAAAATATGTAATCGATTTTTAGTACTTTATCGTTATTTTTTAGGTTTAGATCGCTTTTTGACAAAAAGCGGACTATTTGATTGGTGGTGCTGCCCGTTGTCCTGGTAACACAACAAAGCGTTAATGCTGCGGCAAAGGAGAAGAATATATGTGCTAATCGTCACAATAGGTTAAATCAGAGGTGCCAAAATTCAGGCCTCGAGCGCTGGCCTCCTGCTGGTTTTCCAGAAATCCTGCTTTATCTGCTGTTGATTACCTGGATCAGTTGTGTTCAACTAATAAGGAGCTTCAATGGCAGTTTGGTTTGAAAACATGTAGGACACTGGCCCTCAAGGCCTGGATTTGGACACCCATGTGTTCAATAAAGCATCAGAACACCCAAGTTGACCCTGGTCCAGGAACTAATCTTTGACCTATCTTTTGAGGTGGTCTTTGATTGATTTGCTCCGAGTTTTCTTAGTCTGAGTAGGCTCCGTGCTGGAAGCGAAACAACTGGACCTAACAGCCACTGTAGCCGAGCATTACGGGATGTAAACAGAGTAGGAAGGAAGCGACCGATACGCTGTGGAGAAACGTGGAGCACCAATGAGACACAGCAACTCACTGAAACATGGTCGGATGGATGCGGTGCTTCATACATATGTCATAAACAATTAGCGTACCTTCATGGCCATCATTTCCTCAATAACCGCCTTGCAGCATGCCTCCACTTTACCAAAGCAACAGTAAAAAGTGTTGAACCGGGCCTTCATATAGACGTTTGGAATTGATCAGCAAAATAAATTGTTCACCTCTAACTTTCTCTTTTTTGTTTTGACCCACCCCCGTAACTGTTGGCCAAATGACTGAAGAGATCTGTAGACTTGTAGTTTTGTTTACAACTGTTTTGTTTACTGTGGTCCGGAACAGAAATCTTCGTTAGACCACAGTCTGAATACAGACCAAACGCAAGGTTTAGGACTTGATCCGTAACAAACTAAGTGGACTTTTACTTGCAAGCTTTAGTTTGAAACGGGAATGTCCTGTTGAAGACAGTCTGAATACAGATCACGCACAAGATTCAGGACGATCTGGACAAAATTATGAGGACTCGGTCCAGACCACCTGACTTTCCAGTCTGAAAGCACACATAGTCAGCCATTATGAGTTTTGTTTGGAGGCATTGTGAGGCATGTTTGATGACACAACCTGCTCCTCTCTTTGGTATCTGGTTAATGGCTTTATGAGATTGCATGCAGTCTAATCATTCATATTTTCAGTCCCATCTGAGCTGATAAAAAGTGCACTTTAGGGTTTTAACATGAACATAAAGATAACTACTAATGCATTTTGATTTTTTTTATTTTATTTTATTTGCTGATAAAATGTAAAGCCACAAGGAGGGCTAGAGTTGTATTTCAAAAACTCTTTCAGGCTCAAGGAGCCATAAAACCTTCAGAACACAAGAATCAAAAGTGTTTGTTTTTTTTTATTAAAAATGACCTTTTAGCCAAGATAAACAGAAAGTGGGTTTACACTCTATTGTCATTATTATATTTTAATCTTGATGGACTTAACATTTTCTTGCATGTTAACTTTGTCAAGGGTTTTGCCCTTTTTGCATGTCCAAAGTGTGAAAATATATGAACTCACCAGTGGTTATAAATACTGGTATTTTTAAACGTCTTTGTTTTCCTCGTCTGAGCTGAAATCTGGCTCTAAACTGTATGGCTGGATAGCTCCAATGTTGCTCACCACTTTTGTGAGCAATATCAATCCCAGTCTAATGTTGGGTTGGGATTGTGAAGGACAGTACTTGTAAACAGGTGGATGATGGGAACATCAACAGTCCCACTCTGCTGCTCTCCAGATGTTGTGTCCTAGAAAAAGCAGGTTTTAATTTAGGCAAAACATGACACAATCACAATTAAGAGACTACTGGAAACGCTTTTACAAAAGTTCAAAATATGATCAGAGTGGGACTTTAAAAGTAAACTCCTTTATCTCCATCTTTCTAGTCAAGTCAAGTCTGGACCTAAACTCACTTTTAACCTTTGACCAGCCTGTTTTGTTCCTTGTTTTTGTCAAGTACGTTGGATATTTGTGCTTTTTTTTGCTGGTGTAGACTTTTAATGCCCTCCAGTCTGCTGTGTTGCTGCATGAGGAGAGTGTTACAAATGACAAACAAGAAGAAGGTGAAACATCAGTCAGAGATTCTGTCAGACGAGTTCTTCAGGTGAGCTTGAGCTCGTTATAGATTTCTGTCTGACAGGATCAGATCGTGTTCTGGATGTGGGCCCCTGTTGGTTAATTCCACGTCGGGGAGGGTTGTGTTGGATCATCCTCGCTGAATCAGCTTTCATGTTATGGTAATAAAATCCCCCACCTGTGAACTTGAGAAATTGGCATTGACTATTTCTATTTTAGTTCTTCTGGGGATTGTTAATGCGTTCAGTGATGCCTTGATGCAATTCATCTAAAGTGTGAATCTGCACATGCGCGCACGCAGGTGAGATTGCTTAAGTGAAACTGCTGTCAAAGTTCTCAGAAGGGATTAGTAATTAGTCGAGATGAACTTTTATACCCTGCTCTTGTTCCTAATAGCTTTGATTTCAAACACAGAGGGACTTGTGTAATTGGTCTTCTTTTGGTGTTAGATCTTACACTTACACATCTGTAAATACTTGCACAGCAAAGTAATTTCACATAAAAATCTCATCCACATTTGTTACTTTTTTTCTTTCATAAAATATAAGAAAAAAATCCTGAGCATTAATGTTCTGTCAGCTCTTTGGGGATAAATAAATGCAGAGCCTCTGTGCCTGAAGGGGGGAGCGTCTTTGATGTGATGTTATCTGCTGTTTGGGCTAACTTGCCATGAAGGCAGAACAAAACAAGAATTTTGTCGAACATAATTTGCTTTCGTCTTGGTGATGGCTCAAATGTATGCAGCTGAGACGAAGGAGACAACCAAAAACTCTCACTCATTCATTCCCCGCAGTGTGACAACGGTTTTTTCTGCTTCGTAAGCTGAAAAGCTCTCCTTTCCTCTCTGTTGACTCCTGTCACTCTCCATTAGACAGCCATGTGTTACCTGGAACAGCACAGGTGGTTGTATCTGGGTAAACTGCACAACATTTGCACCTCTCTGATAACAGCAAAAAGCCTTTTTTAGCTCATGTCTACATTTAAAAGTTGAAAAAAGGCAGTTTTATAATGGATGGACTCTAATATCAGATATGATCTTATTAAGCAACAAATTAGTAAATCAAATGTTGACAGTCTACATTATAAAAACTGTCATCAGTAACATTTTTACATGCCCTTGAGAATATTATAATTACAGTTGGATGAATCCTAACAGCAATGCTGTTTCCTGCTTGTACCCTTTTATTAAGCACAGTGTCGTGTTAACTGACATTTTCGAACTACTGGTGTTTGAATTATTCTGAAATGCTACATGGAAAAAGAGTTTTGAATTTTTGCAACGCCAACAATACTTTTCATGTCTTTCTGTGACTTTTTTTGAATTTTGATTTACAGAATGAAAACACTGGATTCACTTTAACCTATTGTCCAAAGCCGTATGTCCAAGAACGCGCTGAATGTGGGTTCAAATGGCAATGTCGCCCAGGCTTGAACTTAATAGGAAGCAAAAACATGGAGAGATGCAGGAAAACCAACCAATGTGCTTTTAATTCAAAACACATTTTTCAATAGTCTGCATTCCTGTCATTTAAATATTTTACCAAATGGATATTATATATTTTCCTTGAAGCTACAGACAAACGGAAGTGCATTCCGGCATCAACTCTTTAAAAAAAATATTATATATATTTTCTTAATTTCGACTTCAAACATAAATAAATAAAATTAAATTTAAAATAAAACAAAACAAAAACAAATAAAAAAGGAAGAGAAAAAAGATCATTTTGCAAGTTTTGAAAATGCATCTTTTTAACGCCAGATCATTCTCTGAGTTACACAACCTTTTATTTTTGAAGAATGAGATCACGAGAAAAAAACTAAAAACGATCGGGTCTAGCAACTGGACTTAACATTGGAATTAAATTAGATAATGTTTAAACAAAAAGCCTAAAAGCCTACAAGTGAAGTGGGTTTTACAATTTAAGCAAAATATGCAGATAGTCAAACAATTCTTTATAGTATCAAGTTCCTATTTAACATTTGATCATTTAATCCTCATTTGTTTTGGGTGCAACATTTTTGATGCGGTTCTAAAGCTTTGTTTTTAATTTTTTTTTTGCTGAAACAGCACATCAGATTCACAGAAAAGCCATCATATTCCTTTTTTCCATTTGTTTTGTTGCCTGCAGCTCTCCTACTAGTAGCTTGGTTTTGAGGGCAAAAGAACCTGCTTCACACTCTATAAATATCATAAAAGGTGATCACAGTGTATTCCTGCATGCAGTGAAACATACAATTATAATGGGAATCATTTAAGAAATCGTTGCCTTCTTCTCCTTTCATCTGATGCTTCTTTCTTCCCAAATCCTTTTAGCAGACTGACAAGGTGACCGAGAGAGGTTGATGTTTT